>CM044897.1:124255647-124277875 GCA_024500145.1 Gentiana dahurica var. dahurica
CTTGATCCTAAAGCTCACAAGTGCATTTTCCTAGGTTATGCAAAGGACAAAAAGGGTTACAAGTGTTATTCCCCTATTGAAAAGAAATTTTACAATTCTATGGATGTAAAATTCTTTGAAAGGACCCCTTATTACAGCAAACCTACTGAGCCATTCACTGATGGAAACCTGATTGAAATTGACCTAAACCCCTTCCCTCAGCAAACTCTTAACCCTCAGCAACCTACTGATCCTCGGCAGACTGAACTTCAGTACCCTACTGACTCTCTACAGCCTAATACTTCTCAGCAACCTCCTGAACAAGAGTCTACTGACCCAGAGCCTGCTGATCCTGAGCCTACTGACACTCAGCAATCTACAGATCCTCAGCAGCCTGCTGACATTGATGATAGGCCTATTGCTCTTAGGAAGGGAAAGAGATCATGCATCGATCATTCTATTCATTCTTATTTATCTTATGATAAGTTATCTCCTGCCTTTGCCATGTTTTCACAGGACCTGGACTCTCACTCTATTCCTAAAAATATTCAGGAGGCCCTTCAAAATGATAAATGGAAGGCTGCTGTTAAAACAGAGATGACAACACTTCTGGATAATCATACTTGGGATTTGACACCTCTCCCACAGGGCAAGAAGACAGTCAGTTGCAGATGGTTATTCACTATAAAATACAATGCTGATGGCACTATTGACAAGTACAAAGCCAGATTGGTAGCCAGGGGATTCACTCAAACTTATGGCATTGACTATAAGGAAACCTTTGCACCAGTGGCAAAACTCAACACTGTCAGGATTCTGATCTCTCTAGCTGTCCAACTTGACTGGCCTCTTCACCAATTGGACATCAAAAAATGCTTTTCTAAATGGGGACCTCACTGAGGAAGTTTATATGAATGTACCTCCTGGTTTTATCAATCCTCATACTCAAGGCAAGGTGTGCAAACCGAGGAAATCTCTATATGGCCTCAAGCAATCACCAAGGGCATGGTTTGGAAAATTAACAATTGTGGTCAAAGCTGCTGGATATCACCAATGCAATTCTGATCACACTATGTTCATCAAGACAACCAACCAGAAGAGGTCTATTATTATTGTCTATGTGGATGATATCATCCTCACTGGAGATGACTCTACTGAGATCCAACATTTGAAGACTCTGCTGGCAAAGGTGTTTCATGTGAAGGACTTGGGTTTTCTCAAATATTTTCTTGGCATGGAAGTAGCAAGAAACAGCAAAGGCATTTCTGTCTCCCAAAGGAAATATGTACTGGATCTGCTGAAGGAAACTGGCATGCTGGGGTGCAAACCTGCTATATCCCCTGTAGACCCCAGTCATACCCTGCTACATGGTGACACTGCTGTCAAGAAAGAACAATATCAAAGGCTTGTAGGGAAACTCATCTACCTCTCCCATACAAGACCCGATATTGCATATGGTGTCAGTCTGGTTAGTCAGTTCATGCACTGCCCTACTGAGCAACATTGGGATGCTGTGAATAGGATACTGAAGTATTTAAAGTCCACTCCTGGCCAAGGGTTACACTTCACCAAGTCTGCCGATAGATCCATCAAGGTCTACACTGATGCTGATTGGGCTGGATGCCACATAGATAGGAGGTCGACCACAGGCTACTGTTCATATGTATGGGGCAATCTTGTTACTTGGAGGAGCAAGAAACAACCTACAGTGTCTAGAAGCAGTGCTGAAGCTGAACTCAGGGCACTTGTCTTAGGCATTTGTGAAGCTCTTTGGCTCAAAAGAGTACTCACTGAACTTCAGCAGCCTCTTCAGCAACCTATCACACTCTGCTGTGATAATAACTCAGCACTATGCATGGCAGAGGATCCAGTCCATCATGACAAAACAAAACATGTGGACATTGACAGACATTTTTTGAAGGAGAAGATTGATGCCAAGATTATTCAACTCCAGTATGTTCCATCACCAGATCATAATGCTGATATCCTTACCAAGGCTATTCCACCTCTTATGTTCAGCAGACTAAGTAGCAAACTTGGCTGCATTAATATATACAGCCCAGTTTGAGGGGGGGTGTGGAAATATTACTCAATATTACTCCAGCAGGGTGCAGCCTCAGCAGGGTCTCAGCAGGGTGCTCTTATGCCTCTGCTGAGTAACATGTTCAGCAGTCTCTATTTCGTGTATTATATTATTTGTACACTTTATTTATTTGTAAAAGACATATTAATTGTGATACATATAAACAATTAATATGTCAAACTCTAGTTTACTTTATGTCATAGACATAGCTTTTACTTTTACTTTTTTGCATGCTTGCCGCCCACATCTACATACTCAAGTGGCCGCCCAAGCTAGCTAGCTAGTCTCTCTCTCAATTGTATCTATTTATACACCTCTCATATCAATGAATAAACTAAGTTGAAGTTTACTCTTGTGTTAACACATTCTCAAACTCTCTTCAATTACCAACTAGAAACTTTTTAGCAGATGCATCTTCATTTAAATACTTAGTTTCTAGTGCATCCCATAACTCTTTTGCAGAAGCAAAGTTTTGATAAATGTCAAATAACGAATCAGACATACCATTGACAATGTGACCACGACAGATATAGTCATCATTTTCCCATTTGTTCCGCCTTCGCAATTCCTCCAACGGTGCATCATCATCAACTTCTGGTATTTCTGTGCTAAGAACATACACCACTTTCAATGTTGTGAGAAGGAAATGCATCTTCCTTTGCCACCTCCGGAAATCAACTCCTTCAAACTTGTCTAATTTCCCGAAATTCATCATCAAATCCTTTGCATTCACCATTGTGATGAAAACAATAATTTAAGAAGAATATTGTGTTTAGAGGGTGTGAAGATGATCACCAATGCCTTGAATATCCTGCAAAATAGAAGATTCGGATCCTCTCGGTTTCGCGATAAATCGCTGTCCTTCTTAAATTATTCGACCCTTTTACTTGTCCAAGGTTACACGAATATTTAAGTGAGATATCAAACTGGGAGTTTCACCTTTAAGTCTGGACAAAGATCTTAAAGAGCACTTAGGATGTGTTTTGTATATATGACAAGATCAAAGATGCTTACTAATTGTTGTATTTTGTTTCAACAATGTAAACTTGCTTTTATAGCACTTAGATTTCTGAAAAAGAGCAAAGAGAATCGTCCCTTAAGTAAGAGACACCAAATGAAAAAGTTCCATTTGGTTGTACCCACTTAAAATGACCAAATGACACCAAAAAATCAGTTTTCGGGCCACAGGCGGGCGCCTGTGGCCAGCCTGTGATCATCAAAAACCCGTCAAACTCTCTGCTCAACATTTAGGCATGATGAAATCTCACATGCGGGCGCCTGTCACTCTATTTCACCAAAACCTGATTTTTGGTCCTTTAACTGGTTTTCCAGTCCTTTAAGTGACTTTCTCGACCTATACTTGCTTATTTTCCATCCGTATACTCATATACACTTATATAAGCGTGCACTCCGCACCTCCAAACTTATAATTAAGTGTTACGAGTATATCCATCCTTGTACTAAACCCCGATTACCTCAACGGCTTGTGATTATACTTAAATCACCAACATAAAATAATAAGAAATATGATAATAATTAATCTCTACCATCCTTTTATATTAACACCATTACAACATCACATCACACACAAATTATCTTTACAACTCTTCTATATTTATCCTCCAATTATCTTTCTCCATATCATCCAAACATCACCAATCAATGGCCTTATCTCCCGATCATCATTAGGGCCGCTCTAAGTACTTGAGAGAATTTGCTCGTATCTTTCATGTAACTCTCTTCATTGACTTTCTATTAACTTAAAAGATGATATCTTTAAATAATATTATTTGTTGCCGTTAAAAAAGAAAAAATAAAGAACATGATGTGGGTTCTGATCAAAGTAGATAGCAGTAGGAGTGAAGATGAAGAGCTAGCAGCTGTAAAGTAGGAGTCTTTTACGTAGTTAGCTCTATCCTATGAAGAAACCGTCCAACAATTGAATTTTTAGAAAAAGTTAGTTGAAATGTGTTGAATTCGGTACGATCCCTTCCAAAACCCTAAACTTAAACTTAAACTGGTTGGGAGGTAAATATATATTTAACGTTTTCCTTTTATATTTGCAGTGAGGTTGATATCAAATGAAAAGGTAACGTTATATCCACAACAAAAAGATGCAGCATATTCAATATAATAATGTAAGCGCAAATTTTATGTTGATCCTAGACCAAGTATGACTTAGTGATCCAGGACCAATAGAAATTCAGAAAAACACATGGGGCACAACCATGTAAAATATAAATACCATGTATTTACGAATTTGCCCCTCTTATAAGAATACTTTATTGGATGCACAAGTATAACATGGTGGTCCTAGACCACTTTAAAACTACTGGTAATGTAAGATGTGTTATGTCTCTTTTTATATCTATTTTATTATGGACATATAAAATTTTCCAAAATAAAACTCGCTGCATCCTTCCTTCAATAGTTTTTGGTTGGGCTAGTCTTAGAACATAAGAGTCGTTGGTCAAATCTAAAAATTTATATATATATATACTAGTGAGTTCCGGCCGTGCAAGGCACGGCGACGAACTGCCCTGGTAAATTAAGTTAAGATACTGGTGCAGGGTGTAGACTTGGATAGTTTCCATGACTTGGATACTCGCCCTGGTCACTTGGATAGTTTCCCAGCTGCTCCATGTTCCAATTTTCATGAGGGGCAACTTGTACATGTGAAGGAGTGTATTGCTGCAATTTAACCCGATTCAACTATTCAATTTTTTTACCAAAAGACTCATATACAAACCACAAATTACTTAAATAGCAACAATCCTACGACTGAAGGCTCGGAGATAGAAAACAATGATCCAGTAGAAGAGAAGTCGCATCGGTTATACTATCAAAAAGCCGTACCTTCATCTGATCTAGAAGATCTTTTGCTGTAGTACCAGAGAGAACTATGTCCCGAGCACCGGGCTTGATGAAACCTTCAACGACACCATTGTCAAACAATGACAGCAAACAATTATAATACCCGTCTACATTAAGCAATCCAACCAACAATACAAGAGGAATCACACATCACAAACAGAAGGAATATAAAGAATTATTCTGAATATAACAGGAGCATTGATAAGTCACCGGCTTTTTATGGATTCCGAGTTGTGACCATGTTATCATTTCTAGTGTTTCTTCCATAGTTCCATACCCACCTAAATTCAACAAAAAAAAATCACATATGAATGTGCTGAAAACTTTTAGTAATAGCATTTAGTTTTTAGTATACTTACCAGGAAGAGCAATAAAGACATCAGCTTCCCTAGCCATTTCAGCTTTGCGTTCGTGCATGTCCGCAACTATTTTTACATCTCCAACGGTTTCTCCAGATATCTGCCAAGTTTTTACGCATTATGAACGAATCTATCGGGTAGGCTAAAATATATGTATAAATGCAATCATGAAAACTGTGACCAATCTACAGTGAATAAAAAGAGTCAACTATTTTGATGGGAATCTATACAATTTGAAGCAAAGGCTAGGACAGTAGTAAAGCAAGTTCTTCAAGAACGGAACTTTGGGGCAATAATGCTGTGCAGATCGAAAACTGTGGACAGTAAATGGCAATACCTCAACAGGGACGAGAGCCTTAGGTATCACCCTGCAATAAAAGTGCAATGAGAGAGTGAAAAAAATACACCGTCATAATAACAAAACAAGTATTTAAAATTCATTAACAATACTACATCCGTCCTGTGGCGTTGTACTCTCCGGTGACTATATTTCAATGTTATAACATGAGTGCTTTAACGCGTGCTTCTAAAACAAAAGTTAAGATATGGCAGGAATACACATTCTATGTTGTATTTCAGTGTAATAACCGTTTTCGCTACAAAGTTATTAGAAATGTCAAGGCTTGCTGGGCTTTACAACAGTTGCTTGTTTCTTATCTAAAGTTTCCCGTTTCTTAGGCTGCTGACCTGTCCTATCCGTTGGCTTTGTAAGAGATTCACGATGAAGCTGTTGTGGTTTCCTGTCATTTGTCGGTTTAACTGACTGACGAGGAAGCTGTTGTTGTTCTTTCTTCTCGGTTGAAGAATGTTTAACAGACTCATGAGAAAGCTGTTGTTTTTGTTTATCAAGATTCGAGTTCTTTACTAACGGCTTTCTACCATTATCACGGTTCTTAGTGGATTCCCTATTGTTTCGAGGATCTGAAAAAAGGGATGCATCATATTAGTAAGGAATTAGAGTTAATAAGAAACAGATTAGCAAAAGCAAACTATAAAGGACAATTTTGTCAACTCACTTCCATTGTCATCCATGCCATCAAAGAACATCGCGAATTGCAATCCAAGAACAAGTAAAAAGGAAAACGGATCAGACTAATACGCGGTAAAGCTAACCAAGTGATTTACAAGCAAAAAGGTCTAACATCAGTATACCTCTCCCCATTCAATTGGAGCAGTTTCAGTTAAAAAGAATGCTCCTACATCAAGTGGAGGAGAAGGAAGTCCTTCTTCCTCTTCTTCTTCGTCAACAACATCGGACTTTTTCATAGATTCGGGAGTGCCTTCTGATACTGTATATCATGCACAAAATATATATCAATTTTCAAGAAAGCTAAATGAAAATGCATAACCATTTTCAACTTAGATTTGTGATTACCATTTCTTTCCCTTCATCACCTGCAAGAATTTTATTGTTTCATCAGCCAACGAGCCACGCACAAGATTGTTAAAAACGCGTCGTATACACGTATGCAGGCATGTACTGTGAGCTCCATCTGACACAAATACCGAACAAACTTTGAACTTTCTGGATAAGAAAATCAGGTAATTAGGCCTTGACAACATGTGATGCACAATCGGATAATGCACATGTTATTATCTGTAGAGTTGCCATATAAATAAATCAACATAATAACAAAAGAAACCCAAAAAAGAAAGGAAAGAGTATGTATCTTGTATCTGTCATTCGAAGTTGAAAGAGTATCCATCATGTATCATCCCCTCGAGAAGCTGTAAAGTGATCCCTTTTTGTCAAAATCGGAAACATCACATACGTCTTGAGCTGTACGACGGAGTAAAAACATCATATGAAATTGCAGAAAATGAAACAGATGATTATAAAATGATTTTCAACGAAGAATTACCTTACAGGGGATGCTTTGTCAATTTCCCTTAGCGTTGTTCGTTGGAGTTCAATCGCAATCTGTACACTTGCCATATAAAGAAACAACATTAAAAAAACCAAAAAAGAAAGGAAATAGTATGAATCTCGTATCTGTCATTCGAAATTGAAATCCAATCCATCCAGTATCTTGCATCATCCACGAGAAGGTGTAAATTCGGGCCCTTTTTGTCAAATAGGAACCCTGACAGCCGGCTTGAGCTCTACAACGACCGGAAAACGACATCTAAAATGAGACCCACCGCCGGTAAGCATCAAACCCATCTGATTTTATGGTCGAGAATGAAGAGAAAGAAGAAGCAGCAGCAGCCGCCGTTTATCTGCAAATGAATGTTAAAACCCTAACAAAAATATCCTTCCTACAACTAAAGAAATTAAACAGAAGTGGAATTAAGGGGCCTTATTTGCTGGACCTTTTCTACTCACTGGGCTAAATATTTGAAGAGCCCAAACGGAAAAAAAGAAGCCGCAAACAGTCGACGTGTATCCCTTGCTTGAGCTTTTGCTCTCTCTTTATATAAAGAAAGATATATATATATATATATATATATATATATATATATATATATATTGAAAGTTAAAAACTTAATATTTCTTTGAACAATAAATTGTATTATTAAGATCTTCTAGCAAGGTGCTAGAACAAGTTACAAGGGGTAAATAGTATAAGAATAATTTGATACCGTAATGATCCGAAAACTTAATTGATTAAGTACCGAATGATTTAAAAGTTTAATTCATAATGATGATGATTAAATTTTGAATACCGGAAACGATTAAAATTATACAGATTACACATAATAAGAACATATAACCATTTTTGATATATATATATATATATATATATATATATATATATATATATATATATATATATATATATATATATATATATATATATATATACTAAAAATACGTATGCGTTGCACGTGTTTCATTAGACGTAAGTTGTAAAATTGAACATTAACAATAAAATTTTATATAATAGAAAATGCTATCGATTTAGTGGTTGGCGCAAGGAAATATTGATATCAATTTTTTATCGATTTAGTTGTTGCAGGTTCATTTGTTGCTAGTATTGCTCGATTTGTAATGTGCTATGCTAAATATGCCTTCTGTGTACAATTGATTAGACAATTTTCTGATCCTCATCATTATTTTCATCATATTGAATGACAATTTCTTTAGGTACTTTTATCTTCACTTCAAAGTTTATTGGTTTTTCTCCACATCTCACTCATAAGAATTCGATGAATTGTAAATCCCTTCTTGCTATCATATTATTAGCCGGTGATAGTTTTTCTATTATCGGGCACAAAGTATGACTTCATCAAACTTTCCTCTATTATTTGTAGTATTATCTGTAGTATTATCTCTTTAGTAATTCTACATTATTCATCCCATATAATTGGACAAGCTCTCTTTATTAATTCTACATTCCAATTTAGAGCAGTATATCACACACTCTTGTTTCATTCGCATTAATTGGAATTTTATAGTGTGAGTGAGTTGTTCGACCCTTAGGCATAATTCCTCCTGCAACTCCTGATGTCGCTCTTGCTATTGATATCTTATGTCTTCGTTGATTCGCTAGCAATGCTCTGTATAAATATGTTTTTCTCGTGCAACCAGGACCATCAATGAAATACACCGTACTTTGTCCTTTATTTACCTTATCAACTATTTTTTTTTTTTGAAAAATACTTTGTTTTTCATAATTAAATTTTAGCTCCGTATCAAAATCTTCTTGATGAACATCTATAGATAATTCATCACAAAGATCTTTATGTTGATTTTTTGTAATGATGTTATCTTCTGGCAGACTTGGCAAGTTATACTTAAAGTTTTTACCCATACTTTCTAGAAAGTAGCTTATAGACCGTAAAGTTTTATTCATAATCAAAGTTGTTAGCTTTATAGAGTCTAGCATAAAATCTTCTGACATTGGTTCCCAATACATATCGCATTTGTACGCTTACAATAAAATAAAAGAGTTGCAACAGTATTCTTTATGCAAAAGGCATTTGGAAGGCAATGGCTCCACTCAAATATTCTGAGATTCTCTTATCATATTCTAGCAAACATTTTTTTCCACAACTTATTTAAAAACTATTTCATTTATGTTGTTCACTTTTTGTAAATCTTCAAATGACGTCGCTCGTCTATATTGAACGGGCAGCAATCTAAGATAATATATTTCTCCTTCAGTTGGATTTGCACCATTTGTGTGGTCAATAACATCTTTATGTTTTATCTCTCTCCAATACTTTTGTGAGCTCATTCATATAAAGAATTATGGAATTTCCCAATACAAACATTTTTTTGGCCTTTTGTTGTATGTGGATAAGGGTAAAGAATTTGTGGACATCATTTTTTTATGCAAAGTCATTTCAAACAAGATGTTGATTCTTCTAATATGAAACACAATTTACCCCGTGGTGATGAAGTTGGAGAGAAATAACGGGCGATTTTATGTCATTCAAATGAAACTCAAATATTCTCATCATTGCTTCTGAGCAGGTGCCCATCTTATGTTTTGAGATCTTTTCATTTCATCAATAATAAGACCGTCTTCTTAATAGGAAAAATAAACTAAACCACGATCATAACCTTTATAAATATACTTGTATATGTACTTTACCTTCACAATTTATTATGAATGTCCGACTTTATATTTTGTTTGAATGTGCCGTTCTCGCTGGAAAAAAAAAAACTTCACAATTCATTATAATCATTTAAGCTCTAAGAAATGACTTTTTATAAGTTTTCCTTGGTCCTAAGATTTTAGTCATTAGTCAATAGTGAATTTATCTATCAAATTCAACATTCTACCTACTTATGTAACTTCAATTGCATCCTAGAATAACAACTCTAACCACTATTCACTTATTGAATACAAGCTACCATGTTATACAAGCTATCATAAGTTACATAATAGTACTGTAGAATACAATTTCCCATCTGATGGTGAAAATGAAGAAGATCTAAGTTATATAATGAATAACGTTTGTAATGTGCCATTGACATCATTTTTGTCTAGTAAAGAATCTTTTTGTTTTTCCATTGACTCCATAACATTCTGAGTGTATCATGATCATACTCGTTCGCTTCTCTCCGAGTGTTATCATGTTCCTACTCGTTCGCTTTAGGGGACTTTGATTTTGTATTTTTCAGGTTATGATATCATCAATGGCTACAACTTATATTTCTTCATTTACATTTGTGTTCAAAAATGTGATTTCACTAAAGGAATATAAAACAAAATCTATGATATAAACTTTAGGGTGTAAATTAACTCAAATCAATCTTCTTCTTTTTCCTCGATTCTTTTACTTTTTGGATTTTAAGATGGCGTTGTCGCTCTATCGTATTAGTAGATTTAGATTTCTTTACCGTTTTTACAAATCGAAACAAGGAACAATTATTAAAAAAATGATATTTCAATACGATTTTTTTTGTCTTTCATACCAATTTCTATTGAACCTAATTCACGTATCATTTCTATTCACAACACTTCTTTCATCACCTTTTCGTTTTCTTCTGGTTTCCATGACACTTTATTATCTTGTTGCGCCCTTTTTCCGCTCATTTTGGATATTGTGTTTTTTAAACTTCCTTTTGTAAAACATCTTGGACAACTTCAGTGTAGATTCAATTAGTATAAATCACTTGAATTAGTAAAATAAAGAGGCAATAGATAAACATGTATATTATATAAAGAGTCATGTACCCTTCATTATGCCTTTATTTTGGATGATTCATAAGAATAAGGTCAATGATAATTCTACAACAAAGTCAACATATTTTTAAATCATGGATAATGATGTGAGACATATTGATTTCTGTAACTCTCATAATAATCAATGGTGTAAGAGTGGATTTGTGACATTTAATCGTGATCAATTTGTTCTTGAAAAAACATTTTCCTCTTAATAACACCCTAACATATTGATTTTTTTTTCTTTTGTTAAAATTATCTTTGACACTTATTAAAAGTTATAGAATAAATATTAAAGGTGAAAGATAGAGGTACTATTCCGCCCCAAAATATTAGTCCCTTTAGTGCACCAGATTATCCACCATTTCAGGTTTGCACACAATAGATTTTTATTTTTTTTTATATTACTTTTTTTTATATTACTTCAGAAACGTAATAGAATTTAACAAACTCGCAAATCCAGAACAAATTATAGTATGTCCTCGCAAATGTAAGTCCTCGCAAATTATAGTATGTATTTTCGAGGTTTTTGCTCTTTTTTTCACCATTGGAGAGTATTTATTATATTTTTATTTCTTTTACCCCGATTTATTATATATTCATATATTTTTATAACTATTATATCAATGAGAATCAAAGGGTATTCTTAACTTTTATCATTAAAATTAATGACACTTAAGCATTTTTTATTCCGTGTGAAAATGTCTAAATGAATTTACATTTTAGGACGAATGTATTATTATAATAATATATTTAACCAAATTATTATGTTTATTGAGATTGAGATAAATTTATGTTGATAAGCTATCCGCCAACAGTAATCAAGATAGACCAATAATAAAAAAAGGAAACTTATACTTATCTTTTTTTAGCTTTATCGCTTTTTTTTTTTCTGAAATAATTACCGTGCTTTTAAATATATGTGTTTCTTATCTTAATTTTTTAGCTTTCACGTGTTGATGTATCAAATTTTTTATTAGTTAATATATTTGTTGGAGGAATAAAAATATATATATTTATTGGAATAATTAAATTAATTAAGTAGAAACTTTTTTTTAGTGGGAAACACTCGAGGGGGAAACACTTTTGGAAGAATCACATTGGCTATTTTAATATAGTTAAAATGATATATATAATGATTTAGTATATCTAATAGATACATAAACATAAAGAGGTTGACTCTTATTTCAGTAAGTCATACTTAATTACACACTTAAAAATTGTCACTACGAAAAAAAATACTCTATTACTACACTAGTTTTTGCCACACACATACAAAAAGTGTGGCTAATAGCACTTGATTAGACTCTTTTGCCATGCTCATGTGGCTAAAAGTAAATCTATAGCAACACTTTTTTTGTTGTGTAGCAAACAATAGTGTAGCAAAAAACCGTTTTTCTTGTAGTGTGTTGAGAGAATTCAGATTCACTTACTAACTTAAGTGATTGTCTGGAACACTTATCAAACACGTCTGAACGTAATTATTAATTTATTCGTTTGGATTAAGTGATAAGTGGTGTTAACAAAGTGAGCCTTCGTTAGAAAGACAATATGTATATATCGACTATAGTTTGCATGAGCGTTGTGATTTTAGTTATCTCCCCTCACAATTCAACATCTTGTTTAAGATTACAAAAATGATATTGCAAGTTTGCAACAATGAAATATACAACATGCATAACAAATCTTTCAAAATATAGCAGAGACGTAGTAAAGGCCGTTATATGTATGTTTTGCTATTCTTTGTTATGCTTTGCGGCATAGAATTGCTACTAGCTCAAAAAAAATGTCACAATCAGCGTAGAAAATCATATCTACACATCTTGGCAGCTATCATTTGCTATGCTCTGTTACAATCCCAATCGTCGAAAGAACCACACCTCGATAATCGCATCCAATAACCAGGGCCGGCCTTGGATATTTTTGAGCGTTCGGTGAAGTCGCCAAAATGAGCCTTTTAGTTCGATTTTTTTCGAAAATATACTTATAAAAGATTACTTCAACTTCACGCTTCTAAATCAGAGATACAGAATTTAAATATATTCATTGAAGTTAGATATTTTTTCATATATTGTTATCATTTGTATTTGGGTTGCCGTAACAAAACGGGGTTGACCTTCGCAGGGCACTACAAGAAAAACACTCTATTGCTACACTAAATTTTTGCCGCACACACAAAAAAGTGTAGCAATATATACTTAATTAGACTTATTTGACACGCTCCGGTGGTTAAAAATAAGTATTGTGCCAAAAGCTAGTGTAGCAAAAAAATATTTTCTTGTATTGGGGGTTGAGGGGTAGCGTCAACTCGTGGGGGCTCAGGGGCAACGCCCCCGAAAGCTAAACATCCCAAGCTGAACGGATACGCCTATGAAATTGAATTGATGCATCCGAGTTATTATAATTTGCACCTATAATTTTGCATTTTCTCAACTCAAGTAAAACATTTTTAACACACTATATTAGTGGGTCTTTAATTTGGGTCTTTATCAATTCAAGTAGAAAAGAATTTAACACATTATATTAGGTCGGTGTAATTGGATCTACACGGATTGTTTTTATTTTTACATGTAATTTCGGACCATCAGGACGGTTGGGCCTTCGGCCAACGCCTCCTCCGCCTATGCATTGGGCCGGCCCTGCCAATAGCCAATATTTGTTACAGACTTACGGTGTTGTGTGCACAAAGAAAATGTGTGTAAAAGTGGTTCCCAATTGTTTGGAGTCAAGCAACTGAAGTTGCACCAATCCAAAACTTCGTGCAATATCGAGGAAGAATAATGACAAGGAAGAAGCATTAGTATGTACAACGGACTATGCTGGAGTTGATCCTAAGGAGATACCACTTCCGAACGGTATATATAAATTAGATTTTTGCCAAGAATCATACATTCACTAATAAACCAGGTTAGAATTACACACATTATTAATAAGGACAAAATTAATTTAGAGTTTCGATAATACCTTTATCTTATAATTATGGAATGATGAATAAATAAAGGGAAGTAAATCTTGGCAATTAAGCGATAAATAATTATAGGAAATTGAATCTTCCCAAATCTTTTATCCAATTTTCAAAAAAAATTATAAACAAAAAAAAAAAAATCATGAGTGTGCTTCGTTACAACTATATATATATATATATATATATATATATATATATATATATATATATTACGAGTGACTTAATGAAACACGGAAGTAATAATACAATAAGAATGATAATTTCCAACATATAGTAAAAATTACAAGTGAAGTAACAATAACACATGAAATAACAATGCAATAAGAATGATACTTTCCAACATATAGTAAAAATACAAGTTAAATAACAATAGAATATGAAGTAATAATGTATTAAGAATGGTAATTTTCAACATATAATAAAAATTACGAGTGAATAAAGAGACGTGAAATAACAATGCGATAAGAATGATCACTTCCAACATACGCTAACAATTACAATTGACTACTTCTTTGTATATTAGTTGTAAATACTTTTTGCATATGTTACTACATTTTTCTAGAGTTACTACATGTTTAATGTGTAACTAATTTTTTTATTGTAGCTATATTTTATTGATTTTTAACATTTCTTTATATGTTACTACATTTGTTTTGGCAATGAGTACACTTTTTGTGTGTAATTACATTTTTTGATGTGACTATATATTTTTATTAGAAAGTTTCTTTTTCCCCTTCTTTTAGATTGTGGTTAGTCAAAGATATTTATGATTGCAATAAATCCAAATAATGATTCCAGCATTTATTGGTGCAGTTATGCTAATTTGTAAATTAAAAAAAAAACAAATAAAACCATGGATATTTCAGTCCATCTATTTTTATTTTGTGCTTTTTAATCATCCAAAATGAGAGATGTCTTTGAATCCCCATTTTTTACGTTCCATGTCCTAATGGCCCATTCCCCTATATAAATACAAGATTTCCATGTCCTAATGGCCCATTCCCCTATATAAATACTAGATTTCGTAATAAGGCGATACATAATAGTACCACAATAGATAAGTAATGTGTATGACGGCGACACATAATAGTACAATAACAAAAAGATGATATGTAAATATTGTGACATGTGAAGACAAGATAAAAGGATGATAAGAAGAGTACTTGGAAATATATAAGAACATGTTTTCTTGCATATCAAATGAATAGTGTTAAATTGTATTTTGAAATGACATGACTTTTATTTTATAATCTCCCAATTTTTTGTTGGTAATTTAAGTGTTACCATGTACATTTATTGTAATCGGGGTTTGGTACAAAGATGGGTGAACTCGGAATGCTATAAATGAGTTTGGAGATACGGAGTGTATGCTCATATAAGTATTTACGAGTTTACGGATTTAAATGATCAAGTATAGTTCGGGAAAATCGCTTAAATGACTGAAAATCCACTTAAAGGACCAAAATCTGTGTTTGGGAAAAACAGGTGACAGGCGGCCGCCTGTGGGGTTTTTCTGTGTATAAATTTGAACAGAGAGTTTGGTCGGTTTTTTGGCTTTCACAGGCTGGCCACAGGCGCCCGCCTGTGGCCCGAAATTCTGAAGTGATGTGTTTTTTCACTCTTTTCAACTGTTTTTTGTATGCACCTTGTTTCTAAAGGTTGCATACATAAAATAGGTCGTTTTCCACCAATATAAATGATCATTTAAAGTGCTTTAAACGGAAGAGATTACAAGAAAGATAGCACATTCATCTTTGAGAGTTCAAACATTTATATACTATCTCCAAGAGCATTCTTCATATTTTTGGTGCCTAAATATGAAGGGAAAACGTAGTCTTATCTCACAAAAGTATTTGTGACACCCTAGGCATTCTGTAAGGGGCAAATAACTTTTGTAGGAAAGTGTTCATCACGATTCTACGTTCATATCAAGTTATCAAATTTCTGCAAAATTTTTTCCTGCGTTTTGTTATCGTTTTTGACATTGTTGATCCCTTGTAAGCCATATTTATACAACAATCTACAAAAGTTATTTAGTTTACAATGTCGGTTTCGAAAGGAAGAGTTCGAGGGAGTGAACTTTTGAAGATGGCAGACTTGATCAAAGGTTGTGTCCTAGTATTTTGGGCATAACTCTTGATTCAGGAATCGGTTTGAAAATCCGGAGATACCGTTAGAATCGTGGCGAGACGAGGATCGCAGTGATATCAAGTTTGCGGTCTGGTTCGATGTTGACAGTTGTCAGAAATTCTGAGAAGTTACTGCGGTTTTTTGATTGATGCAAAGTCGATTATAATCTTTTGGTAAGTAAAAGTTCATTGGAATGACTTTGTAAAAAAATTGCTGTGATGTTGCTATGACTACGGATGAATGGTATGTATGTTTATTTACATTATTTCATGAAAGTTTGTAGTGTCCAAGAACAGTAACTACAATCAATATAAAATTTGATTGTAGTGTCTAGTTTTGTTCTTGGATGTTATTTGATTATTCATATATGTTGTTTGGCTTGATTTTTCTAGACATGATTGAATCAATGATGAAACTTGCTGCGTGTTTAATGTTTAATGTTCATTGATCTTGGTGATAAAATCATGTTAATGTTTAGAAATTTTAAGTGTTTGTGTATAACTAATGTTGGGATGAATCAAGTGTTATCTCTTGGAAAGCTTGATGTCTATTGTAGTTAGATGTTTTCTAATGGTACAAATAGATGGAAATCATGTTGAAGAGATAATGTTTTTAAATGTCTATCTTTGATAGAACACTTGTAATGAAGAGTTTGCAAATCTAAAGAAATTTAGATTTCTGGAAAACTTGTTTTACTAGGTTGAATGCCTAGTATGTAAGATCAAACGAAGGATAGAATAATGACAGTAAACTAAGTCTTGGTGAAACAACTAATAAAATGTTGTTTTGAGTTTTGACTCCGGTTTGGAAAATTGTGAGTGTAAGGATCAACTCGTTTTTGAAGTTTTGAACCGGTGGATTGTTGATCCGTGACATTCATGAAAAGGAGTCAAGGTTGTCATTGTTAAGAGATTTAAGTATATCCTTTGGTTCTTGGAAATATATAGTTTAAACATTAGTTGTACATGGTTTGTATGATTTGAAATAATTTTACATGTATGTTTATTGGTATGCTTAAGTGATACTTATATGCATATAAGATGTTGCTATGCTATAGGAGTGTATATGCTATTTTGGTTCAAGGTGCTAATTAAACTTGATAGACATCTTAGCTTGAAGATTAGTTTAATTTAAAGTTGTTTGTAATACCTTGTTCGTAATTATTCAAATCTTACATATGTTTTATACTTTATATGTCTTATATATGTTTGATGTCTAAGGAAGTGACTTTGTCCTTTGATGTATGTTGAATACATGTTTGGTGTTTTGCTTTGGTTTAGTATCTATTCATGATACTAAAAGTGAAACATGCTCGATCTACAAAAGATTGGATTTGCCTTGGAATATAAGGTGATGTAGTAGTTTACATTGTTGACATGTTGATTTTGGTATTAACCAAATCATGTTGTTCATAATTGGACGGTATTGTCATCAAGGCTTTAAACTACAGACATGGGGGAGGTTTAAACTCTATAGTAAAATGAGATTCCTTCGGTTTAGAAGAATCCTCGGTTAACTAGTAATTTGTGCTAGGATGAAGTATCATTTATGAGCTTCTAAGTGCATAAATTTCTGGTTGGACTATGGAGTTGGATTTCTTTGTTGATGACTTAGAAGTTCGGAATTCCCTTGCAATTAATAACCAAGTTCATCCTAGTTATCCAATGTGTTTGGATTGTGAGTTTATAACTCAAAGGATGATGGTGGTTGTTCAAAGAGTACTCATGATTTAGTCAATCTTGTTTGACCAAATATAGATTGACTTGAAACTTGGTAAAAAGTTTGTTATCGGGATGTGTAAAACCCATTAAATCTTTGGGGTGGGATACCCAATTCCCTTATGGTACAACGCCATAGGCAGAATTCAATGTGGAAGGCCCATTCTCAAGATTTGGCACATGAAAAAGTCCCGAAAGTATGTGCATTACCTGTTGTGTAGGTGATATCTTTTGGAAAAGTGTTTCAGGTACATGATTAGAAAGATTCACATATATGAGTATGAAGTTTGGCCGCTTCAAGAAAGTTCTAGGGTTGGCTTTCTATATGCTCATGAATGGATATGGACACAAGGCCTGAACAATTAGTGTCAAGAATAAGCTTTTGGAGTTACATTAACTCATGTGTATGTTATCTTCATGTATTCAAAACGTGTAAAGGGGTTCAATGCTTAGACACACCCCGATACTCGAATATTTGAAATGTGTAACATTACTAGGTGATAATTCAATCTTCGTGACATTATCATTGATGCATGAGTTGTTGTGTTTTGACTGTTTTTCAACTAAACCAAGGATTACACTTAAATGGGGGAGGATTGTTGGTAATTTAAGTGTTACCATGTACATTTATTGTAATCGGGGTTTGGTACAAAGATGGGTGAACTCGGAATGCTATAAATGAGTTTGGAGATACGGAGTGTATGCTCATATAAGTATTTACGAGTTTACGGATTTAAATGATCAAGTATAGTTCGGGAAAATCGCTTAAATGACTGAAAATCCACTTAAAGGACCAAAATCTGTGTTTGGGAAAAACAGGTGACAGGCGGCCGCCTGTCACCACAGGCGCCCGCCTGTGGGGTTTTTCTGTGTATAAATTTGAACAGAGAGTTTGGTCGGTTTTTTGGCTTTCACAGGCTGGCCACAGGCGCCCGCCTGTGGCTCGAAATTCTGAAGTGATGTGTTTTTTCACTCTTTTCAACTGTTTTTTGTATGCACCTTGTTTCCAAAGGTTGCATACATAAAATAGGTCGTTTTCCACCAATATAAATGATCATTTAAAGTGCTTTAAACGGAAGAGATTACAAGAAAGATAGCACATTCATCTTTGAGAGTTCAAACATTTATATACTATCTCCAAGAGCATTCTTCATATTTTTGGTGCCTAAATATGAAGGGAAAACGTAGTCTTATCTCACAAAAGTATTTGTGACACCCTAGGCATTCTGTAAGGGGCAAATAACTTTTGTAGGAAAGTGTTCATCACGATTCTACGTTCATATCAAGTTATCAAATTTCTGCAAAATTTTTTCCTGTGTTTTGTTATCGTTTTTGACATTGTTGATCCCTTGTAAGCCATATTTATACAACATTTTTGGCAATTGGGATCGTCTGCTGTGTTTGCTGTTGTATGTATGTAAAAGCTGTGTTTCTTGTTGTTGTTGTTGTTGTTGTTGTTGTTTTTCTGCTGCAGCTGAGTTTACCTTCTTGCCCCCCTCCCTCCTTATCACAGCAGTGTTGTGATGGATTCACACAGCAGAGGATCCACACTCAAGAATGAATTATCTTTTTAATCTTAATGCATAACTGCATAAGCTCACTCATTTCCCCTATTTTCTGATAAGAAGATATGTAGGTTGTTGACGTGGATTTATAGAGTTTATGTGGATTAGAAGTGGCGTGGCATATGAAGACATGTACCTTATGTTCAAAGTGATACACTTTGTGATTATATATTTTGATTCTAGTTAATTAGACCATGTTGGCTTGCATGCAAAGTAAACACAAATATTGTAATTAGTAATTTTCTGGTTATTAGTGGATATTGAATGTCGTATTAGTCGATCTATGAAGTAGTGTATAATAGATTTTCGAGCTTTTTGGTTGACTTTAATTGTCTCCGCAATGTTTGGAGGTATTTAAAAACACGTTAGGGTACATGTTTAGAAAAAAATTCAAGGGACATGTGGCGAGCGATCCCAGTTCACGATGGAGAACAAGACAACAAGCGAGTGTACCTTTGTTCTCTTCTTCTCCACCAAGCATGGAAGTTTAAGGATAACTATAGTCGGCACTGGGGGTGTTACTTTTTTCCCTTCCGGATAGAATGAAATGCATTGGGGACCATCCTTTTATTGTGGCATGCTCCTCAGATTTACGGATTCGAAGTGGGGGCTCATGCCCTACTTAGTTGACTGACAATGACAAAGGCTTGCAAAACTAAGCAGCGGCCTTTCCTTTTTGTTTGACCATTCCCATTATTTTTCATAAGTAAAGTAGGCAACCCTATAGGTCCTTATTTGCATGGACAAAGAAAAAGATTCGTTGTCCGACTCTTTTTCTATATATTATTAATTATATTATAGGCCAGCTTGATAAGCAACCCTTCGTCTTTAGAGCATTAAATCTTCTTACATTTGTTTGAGTAGCTTCCACCTCTCCTATAAGTTGAGTGGCTTCGCACCTCTCACATGCGTTCGAGTGGCTTTCACACCTCTTGATCTAAGATGCGAAGAGAAATAGCTCTTTTTTATGACTTCCGCTTATCGATCCCAGCTCACAAAAGTGACCGACCAGGACCCTATTGATGAATGAAAGAAATGGTTTATGAGTCCCCTCAGTAAGCCCGCACCTGTGTAGAGTGTATCGTTCAACACCATGACTTACATAGATAAAAGTCATGTTCTTCTCTTTATGAGAGGTCGTATGTGTGCTTGGAAGATCACCGTCCTTAAAAGACATTCTCAGAAAACAGTAAGCGGACAAGCACAAAACAAAGGGACAAAACTATAAAAGACTCCTATTATGTTCCACGTATATTATTCAATTTTATTTCCGATGTTTAAAGGAGACATATTTGGTCTCTTCGTTGTACTATTCTTTTTAGTCCATTATGTCACATGACAGCCAATTATTGAATGAAATTCTAAAAAGAACCCATTTTACAAAAAAGATAGAGCAAAGATGTCAAGTTTAAACATTGAGAGAAAATTAAAAACTATGCGCAACGTAACTGTCAGTAAAGTGACTTAAACTCTACATCTGGTGGAACCAATCTGAAGACTCAGCTGTGTGATGGACAGCTGAGAAGTGTATTCAATTCTGTGCATCAGTAGGGTGGAGTCTACTGAGGCTTCTGTCAGCAGGGTAGCTATCAGCAGGGTGATAGGCTGCTGAGTACTGGAATACAGCAGGGTCCCACATATGCAAATTCTGTTATGTGACAGCTATACAGTGTCATTAAAAGAAGGACACGTGTAGGGGTATTTATGGTGCATCAGACAAAGATTCCTTGCGGCTAGGGTTTAGGGATTTGTGCCTATAAATACAGTCGTTGTCTCATTATCTGTGTTGTGTTGAAATCTGTAATTTTCAGTGCATAATAAAATATCTCTTTTCTGCCCGTGGTTTTTTACCTCTCCCACTGAGGGGTTTTCCACGTTAAATCTGTGTTCTTCTTGTTTCTGTTTTCTCCTTTGATTGTTTATGTTTGATTGCTTCTGTTTCTGTTTCTTGCATCTGAAGTTATTTCCATCCGTTTTATAACAAGTGGTATCAGAGCAAGGTTCTGGAGAAAACAACCTGACGATCAACTTCATCTTCACCAAGACCTTTCACCAAGGTGCTAGGATCTGTGATAAAGTTGTGATCTTTAGCAAGAAAATATGTCAGCAGTAAACGTAAAAAATCGATAAATTTACATGAAGGAACAGTTTTGGTCTATGGCAAATCAAGATGCGTGCACTGTTGAAACAGCAGGGTTTGTGGAATCCTTTATCTGACAAACCAAATACAAGTGCAGAAGATTATGCCAGTCTGGAAAAGAAAGCACATTCAACCATCATGTTGTGCTTATCTGATGATGTTATCACTGAGGTTGTTGATGAAGACACCGCAGCCAAGTTATGGAAGAAGCTTGAAAGCCTGTACATGACCAAGTCACTGACCAACAAGTTGTTGTTGAAATAGAGGTTGTTCAGTTTGAAGATGCATGAAGGAAGTCCACTGAGGGAACATCTTGACCAGCTGAACACAATATTACTTGATTTAAGGAATATTGATGTTAAAATAGAGGATGAAGATGCAGCCCTAATCCTGTTGGTGTCATTACCGGCATCATATGAAAACTTTGTGCAGTCTTTCATAGTTGGGAAGGATACAGTTGCCTTAGAAGATGTGAGGTCAGCCTTACATGCCAGGGAGCTTAGACACAAGGCTGCTGGGACAGACAATCAGGCTGCTGGGCTAGTAGCTAGCAGCAATAGTGGGAAGGGATATGGACAGAAGAAGAAAAAGAAGTCAGTGTCCAAAGGTCCTAATGTTAGGTGTGATGCCCGAAAGACAATTTTGTAATTGTTTTATTTAATAAATGAAATGATATTGTTATTCATATTTATTATTCTCATATTCACCGATGTGACAATAGTAATTACACTACAGAAAACCCTAAAGTATATCGTTTATGTAATCACTTAACTCAGTGTATGGTATATACACGGGAG
>CM044897.1:124278236-124366946 GCA_024500145.1 Gentiana dahurica var. dahurica
AAAGATAAATATTATCCTAGATTTGTTCTAGAATATTATGGGATTATCTTTTATTTAATAGGATTATCATAATTGATTTTGTATTAATTATAAAATCCTTGGAGGCTTAAGTTTTACTCTCCTATATAAAGAGAGTTCTCCCAAGCCTTAATAACACATGTAATTTTCGACTTCTACCTCTTAGAGAGGAGAAGGAAAATTTCGGCCAAGAGTCAAGGGGGAAAATCTTGGAGATTTTTCCGGGTAGCATATCGGAAGGATTCGAGTCGAGAATTTCCTTCCACCGGGAGTTGCTTGGATCACACGTACGGAAGATCGTGGTACTCTTCACGCTTTCCTTCGTTCATCCTATTGCGGTTCTTCAACTTGGATTTTGAGATCCAAGAGGTATGATCTACAACCCCCTTGTAGATATAGATCTAGTTATTTTATTACGTGTAGTTTATAGATCTAGATCCATAAATCGCTTCCGTTGCGGATGATATTACTAACAGTGGTATCAGTCGCCATGGTGATCTATATTTATACGTATAAAATATTAGATCTAGGAGTGGAAAACATGTAGCTTTTATTGTCCAATTTTTTTTTAATTTGGTCAATGCATGTTTATATATATTTTTATGTTGTTGCGATTGTTGTGGTTGAAGAGATGGATTGGGGTTGGCATTGTTTACCCGTTAGATCTATTGTACACTCATATGAATGATGAAAATTCGTTCATATGAGTATAGGAAATTATGTAATTTATCTTTATTGCAAGTTTAATTTCCAGCAAATAGATCTAGTTAGTAGCTGTTTAGTATTTTTGTTTTTCCCGTTGATCGAACCGTTGAAACGAAGATCCCTCCGGTCAGAATCAAGATTAGAAGATGATGATCAACTCCACAAATTTTGGGGTCGATCAGAGTCCGGTTCGATATCCGTTTGATGCTGCGAAAAGGCTGCTGTAACAGAAAAACACAGGATTCACAGAAACACTATCTGTGACTTCCTCGATTTTCTGGGAGAGTTTGGACCGTTGAAAAGCAAATCCGACCGTTCAGATTTATCAAATATGAGTTTTGGACGTAACATAAAAATTTCAGGTCGATCGGGATTCATCTCGATTCCCGATCTGCCTCAGGAAGTCCTTGATGCAGTGCAGTCAAAGTCAGATTCAGCAGCTAGTTTGGCGGTTTACTGGAGAAAATTGGTAAGTCAAAGCACCGATCCAACCGTCCATATTGAAGTTCAAGGAGTGAAGATAAGATCTGGAAAGTTTCGTCCCGATCCGAGTTCGTTTAGTATGCCGATCGTCAAAGAGTTCGAACAGCTGCAGATTTAGTTAGAAAGTAGTAAACCCTAGTTAGGGTTTTGGTTTTTTATTTTCTAATAGATTAGATACGGGGGTGCCAACGATCCATCTCGGTGTTTAAATTTTCCGCAATTTATTTTTTATGTGTTCGATCATAAAATAGATATAAAAAACGGAATTGCCATGACATGCATCATATCATAAATCCACTCCATGCATACATGTAGAATTTTAATTTTGGTAATTAAAATAGGCATGTATACAAACTCGTGTAATTAGTTGAAATTTAATTAATACGTGGTAATTAATAAATTTAGTAACTAATTAAAGATCCGAGGACGGGTTATGAAATCGTTAGCCTTTCGGTGTGTGTTCTCGGTGAACCGCCTTAAAGCCAAACGAGATCACGTTTTCAATTCGTAGTGTCTACGAGATTGAATGATGGTAAAAGAACAATAAATCTTGGATAAAAACGGTTCGCCTATAGGTTGGGTGGTCAATCGAGCTTGGCTCGACCGACTTACCCTCCTAGTGTGATGTATGCACGGGGTCCGCAAGACTAAGCTACACCGGAGAGCGGAGGGGTGATTCCTTCTTATCTCAATGAGGCCGTCTTGACCCGATTTCGTCCGATTGTCACATATGTTCCAACGAATAGGACGGGTAGGCTTGCCTACGTTACCGACACCATTCGGAATCCTTGGTTTGATGAGCTTTTATGTTAACATCAAAAAGACGTGGTTAGTTAACCCACCACCACTTCCAAAATATTGAGTGGGAGCGGGGGAGGCGACAGCCAACCCCACGGCCTCTACTATAGATGCAAGTAAGTGAGAGAAGGGTGACGCCTCGCGGCGCTTTGATTTCGCCCCCCTACGGATGGTGTTCACCCCTATCAACATTCATGGCTTGGTCTCCGAAAGGATAGGATTTCTGGGTACTCGTCGGGTCACTGACCTATCCTACGACGGCACACTCGGGGCGTACCTAAGAGATCTGATATAGTAGGTCACACTCATCAAGGGTATTTTTGATAAATACCTAGGCTAAAAAAAGGAAGGTAGTCAATGAATAAAGGGATGTTCGATTCTCGTGGGATATCTGATTCTCACAAGTTATTCATTGATTTAACCGTTGATCTCTTTGACCTACCCTACGGCGGCACAGAGATGCAAGGTTAAAACCTTGGAATGGTAGAGTAGACTTAATTTTAGTTTACAATTCCTAAAATTTAAATATAGTAGTGTTAAACTTGAATTAATTTATGTCATTTTATTTACAGCATTATCCCTTACTAAATTGCTTACAATTTAAAATTGACTAGTATTGACTTCGTTAAAAAGTGGAAAGTAACTAGGACGTTGAACTAGTTAATCGATAATGCAATTATTTCTCGGAAGAGATATTTTCTCTTAAGCCTTTTAAAAACCAGAGTGACATATAGGTATGTCACTAGTGTCATTCGTGTCAAACGAGAGACAAACTTAGTTTGATCAAAGGTGATTACGGACTTTGAAAATTCTTCTAGTGAATTTTCAGTGTGTAGTGACTACACACGTAACCGTTCTAATTGAAAAATCGGAAAATCATGAACTGTTGCTAGTTAGACGATATTTGGAATCGATGAACTAGTGGGAATTTTATGATTTGTATTTTTCTGGAAACATTAGAACTGTGTAAGTGTTTACACGACAGATTTTCAAATTGAAAAATTGGAAAATCATAAAATGAAGCATTGCTGGTTAGACGGTATTTGGAACCGATAAACTAGTGGGAGTTTTAATGTTATGATTTGTTATTTTTCTAGTATATTAGAAAATCCGAGAAGTCCCGACAAGTAACACTCGAAATAGACATCCCACGGTTCAAGAGTAGTGTCTACTCACACGAACTGCTAGTTCAAAACTGTTTCCATTCACGGAAAGTCAAGAATGGGAGAATATGTCTAAAAGTGTTAGTCACCTAAACTGAGAAAACTTTAAGGCTGAACCGAAAATTAATTAACTGAAAAACATAGGATAAGGAAAGTGATTTTGGATCACCAACCTATGAATCCTTGGTGATTTTCTCGAGCTAAGTTCTTTGGAAGAACAAGGTAGCAGTGCATTTAACGATTAAAAGAGTAAACAACGGGCAGTTAATTTTAGCTAGAATAGTGGGAGTGATATAAGGAAATGAATCTCGGGTTCAATCCTTGGATATCGCGGAAAATTTATTTTCCGTTTAAGACTCGTTGGAACGAATGGATTTACCTTCTATTCGATAATTTGTTTGTCGTATAGAAAGTGAATATACCATTTGTAGTACGAATCCAAGACTCGGACTTTTGTTTGATAAAGTCAAAACCACTTAGAATTGCTGAAATATGTATATAAAACACATCTTAAGAACTATTAAAAGCAATTGGTTTCTATATTTAGATAAACGCTTCTTCATATTCCATAGTTAGTGCATAGTCCCTAAAAGACAAGACATGAAGACTGGCTCAGGGTGATTCCTTTCTCCCAGTCTGGTTATATTGTCTCAAAGGTTCAATGACTAAGTTTCCTTTCAATCGGGAAAGGATAATGGATATAAAGAAGTAACATAGCTTGTTCATGGCGACTTTCGGGGTCTGATGAAAGATACGAGCTAGTAGGAGCTTCCGAGTAGTGACTTCTTGTCTGATAACTATTCAAACACTCCGGTAAGTTTATCCAAAATATTATGAGGTTTCTCTGTTTTCAACAGAGATAGAGTATTCTATACTCAGAAATGGGCCATCACATAGTCCTAGGGACTGATGCTCAGCCTGCCTCATTATGACATGTTTTCACTAAGTGAGAAACCGTTAAATTGCCTTATATAGTTTTTAGATGTGCTACAATACACTGCTTAACTCAATAAAGATATTAGAAGCGAAATGTCGGTTTACATTGAAATGTAAGACCAACCAGTCTACCTAGAATATGCTTTGGAATTTACGGATAAGGTGTGGATTCGGTTCACCCCACTTCCATAAATATAAGCATTTAGCAAACGGTGCTTGAAGGTAGGTCTGAAAATTTCGCGGACACGTTCGGTCAGTGACCAATCGTTCTATATCTTGTAGCATTGAGAAAAAGGTTTGTTATAAGATTCATGAAATCGGGAAGGGACAGTTATACTGTTGTGTCCTTTCTGATAGAGTCTATGAACAGTAAAACCTTAAACCTTGCAGTACGTTTACTCAAGGTAGTTACTAACTGATTAAAATCAGACCACATCCAACATCGGTTGTTGGTGATAACACTAAATACTACTAAACTAGATCAGAATTTCGATCCACCCAGAATGTAGTGGGAGTATGGTTTATCCATTACCCATTACGGGTTCGGCGGACTTTGTAGTCTGAGGATCGATTGATGACCTATGGCTCTTTTGTGAGCAGTATAGGATTCTGATAATAGAGGATGGTTTAATAGCCATAACCCTGTGAATGGAGCTCGTTACTCCAATTCTGTTCATGCTCTTGTAGAACCACCTGAGCGTCTCAGGCCCAGTGGGAGTAATTGGATCTACACGGAAAAGAGTAGAATGAGTTCGGTATTGCATGATTTCGTTCAAAAGCAGAAAATAGGGGTGATTCCCTGAGATTTTCTTGCCAAACAAACGGAGTCTGGATTCATTCAAAACAGAAGGGTATTGACTTATGAACTTATGACAGGATGACTGTCAAGGCTTATGTCCTTTGTGGATAAAAAGCAAACCTCTCGGTCATTGGAAGTCATATATTTCTACAATATGTGGATTTGACCAGAATATTGATAAGTCTTTTTGTAGACTGGATATCAATTTTAGTACAGTAGTGAATATATATATTAGTGTTTGTGAAGGATAACACTGCACCAGTTGGAACCAACATGGGTGTGTTATCTGAAGTCACAATCTGACAATACCACAATTCTCTGCAACAGAGATTTGGACAACATTCTTAAGAGTTTGACTCGGTCGAATTCATTAGAATCAATCACTGGTTTCCCATCCATCTTATTGGTTAAGATGATGCATCTGTGTATGCAACATTCAACGAGGAAGTTCTACCCTATGCCTCAGGAATGACTCTCTAAAATCTTCGGATCAAGAGAAATGGGATAGATTCTCTTTCTAGTAAGAGATGGTCGGGTTATTGAACGTCAACTTTGATCAAATCTTAGATTCGGCGGTTAACAAAGCAAGTTTAGTATGTCCTTTAGTATCTTGAAGAGAACGAGGAACAATATGCGGACATATTCATGTGTGAACTTGGATATGTGTGATACACTGATTTTGACTTTAAGTCGATTGAGGATGATCGTTAAGTCGATCGGCTCGATGTTTACTTACCACATGATTTGATGGACCGGTAACGTTTCGATTCTACGGATCGTCTCGAGCCGACAACCTGACTAATCATTAAGACCCATGACATTTAGATGTAGGTACTCCCGAGTCACCGACCTATCCTACGACGGCATACTCGAGTGTATTTTGGAATCAAATGGTTATGACATGCTTAGTGGGTACTAGAATACGGGATGAGTCTCCATTGCTTTAGAGCAAGTGGGAGATGTAGTTTGTTGTATTTTAAATAATAGGGTGTGCTCTAAAACAATTAATCACATGCTTTCGTGCAAGTGGGAGATTGTTAGGTGTGATGCCGAAAGACAATTTTGTAATTGTTTTATTTAATAAATGAAATGATATTGTTATTCATATTTATTATTCTCATATTCACCGATGTGACAATAGTAATTACACTACAGAAAACCCTAAAGTATATCGTTTATGTAATCACTTAACTCAGTGTATGGTATATACACGGGAGGATTGAGTTAGTGAAGATGTACTTAAAATACAATTAGCCCGTAGTGAAGTTAATCGAGAGTATCGGGTCTCTCCTTTAACGTGCTATTAATGCGCCTAGAACACAATAGGTGTGATTGTCTTATCCGGACTTTCGGTTAAGAGAACCTAATGGGGCATTTATATATGATAGATATATCATATAGGGATGGACCGATTTGATTAGAGTTCACGATATAATTCCGTAATCGAGAAGTCTTATCGAATCAATGGATGATCATATTTATGGATATATCTTAATCTGAGGTGATCACAGTCAACTGCTTGAATCAGTATGAAGTTTGACTTGACGGTTAAGGATTACACTGAGTCTGTGATCTGAATTACCCCATCTTGGCATTGTCTTTGGATTGAGTGAGTAGTCCGTGTTATCACAGATACGGAATCCATTCCTTCCATTTATGGAAGTAGATAGACAGTTTCCTTATTTGTTAATCCTAGAAACCGATCGATCGTACGAGTTCATATCACATTGATTGATCACCAGTGAGTTGTATGAATTAATTGATCACTAGGGGTTAATGGTAAATAAGGATAAGAGGTTCTAAAAAGGGTTAACGGTAACTTCCCGATTTAGAATGAACAGTCTATGGAGGATTAATCCATATGTAATGATTATATCAATGGACGCTTATTATTATTCTCGTGAGGAGATAAATATAATCTTATAATCGGAGGAGTGCAATCACGGGATTATGGTGGCATATTCTGTGATTGATTTATCGAATATAATTATTCTATAATTATTTATTTGATTTATCGGAGCCGCTGATTATTAGTCCATGGTCCCCGACGTGCCTCCTAATATAGCATAGCTATTCTCGGACGTCGAATCCTAATAATATTAATTTAGTTCTTGTTGGACTTTATTAAAACGATATGTGAATTAATTGTTTAGTGGACTATTAAATTAGTTGGGCTAAATAATTAAATACACGGAAAAGACATTTTTCGTGGACTCGGCCCGAATTGGTGTGTTGACCATTTTTGACCTAATTGGTCAAAAAGGATGGAAATATGCGTGACCTAATTTTTAGTAAAAAGGTGCGCATATATTTTGTGTGTTATTATTAGGAAATTTGTTTTCCTAAATTGATTAATAAGACATGTACATAAAATATTTATTGGATAAATATTTATGGAAAGAAATAAAGATAAATATTATCCTAGATTTGTTCTAGAATATTATGGGATTATCTTTTATTTAATAGGATTATCATAATTGATTTTGTATTAATTATAAAATCCTTGGGGCTTAAGTTTTACTCTCCTATATAAAGAGAGTTCTCCCAAGCCAAATAACACATGTAATTTTCGACTTCTACCTCTTAGAGAGGAGAAGGAAAATTTCGGCCAAGGGGAGTCAAGGGGAAAATCTTGGAGATTTTTCCGGGTAGCATATCGGAAGGATTCGAGTCGAGAATTTCCTTCCACCGGGAGTTGCTTGGATCACACGTGCGGAAGATCGTGGTACTCTTCACGCTTTCCTTCGTTCATCCTATTGCGGTTCTTCAACTTGGATTTTGAGATCCAAGAGGTATGATCTACAACCCCCTTGTAGATATAGATCTAGTTATTTTATTACGTGTAGTTTATAGATCTAGATCCATAAATCGTTTCCGCTGCGGATGGTATTACTAACACCTAAGTCTACTGATGTCTGTAATTATTGTAAGGAGCAAGGACATTGGAAGTCCAATTGTCTAAGGAAGAAGAAACAGCAGGAAGGCAATTCTGGCACAGTTGTCTTGGCTACTGAGCAATCAGATGAGGATCTGGTTCTAGTTGCAGGGGATTCTACATACCACAATGATGTGTGGATACTTGATTCTGGAGCATCCTACCATATTTGTCCAAACATGGAGTGGTTTTCTACTTATGAGCAGATGGATGGTGGTCAAATCTATATGGCCAACAGCAAGGTTTGCAAAGTTGTGGGAATTGGCTCAGTAAAGTTAAGGACAAAGGATGGTAAATTATGTACACTGAAGGATGTAAGACATGTTCCACAGATGACCAAGAATTTGGTATCTCTCAGTCTACTGGACAGCAAGGGGTTCAATTTCAAGGGTGAAGGTGGACAGTTGATTGTTTTCAAAGATTCAGTTATAGTCCTCAAAGGCATCAAGAGGGGTACCTTGTATATATTACAAGGATCTACTGTATCTGGCACTGCTGCTATTGCATCCTCAGCAGTTCACCAGTCTCAGCAGACTCAGCTGTGGCACATGAGACTTGGTCACATGGGTGAAAGGGGTATGCAGGTTCTTTCTTCAGCAGGTTTTCTTGAGGGATATAAGGTCAAGAATCTGGACTTTTGTGAACATTGTGTGTTTGGGAAATTGCACAAAAGTAAGTTCTCAGCAGGATTACACAACACAAGGGCATCACTTGATTATATTCATTCAGACTGCTGGGGTCCATCAAAAGTTGAGTCATTGGGTGGTCACAGATATTTTGTGTCATTCATAGATGACTATTCAAGGATGACTTGGGTGGTGATGATGAAGAACAAAAGTGATGCATTCAGTAACTTTAAGCAGTGGAAGGCCCTAGTGGAGAATCAATTGGGCAAGAAAATCAAGAAGCTTCGTACAGATAATGGTCTGGAAATCTGCTGGACGGATTTTGATTCATTTTGTGCAGCTGAGGGTATTGCCAGACATCATACTGTAAGGAATACACCTCAGCAGAATGGTGTAGCTGAAAGGATGAATCAAACTCTACTAGAGAGGGCAAGATGTATGCTTTCTCAAGCTGGTTTATCAAGGAGATTTTGGGCAGAGGCTGTTAAGACAGCTTGCTACTTAATCAACAGGAGTCCTCACACAAGAATCAATCTCAAGACACCATTTGAGATGTGGTCAGGCAAGCCTGCTGACTACTCAGTTCTAAGGGTTTTTGGGAGTACAGCTTACTATCATGTTAGTGAAGGGAAGTTGGAGCCAAGAGCCAAGAAGGGAGTGTTTGTGGGGTATAGTGATGGAGTGAAGGGATATAGAATTTGGTCATCAGCAGAGTCCAGAGTAATCCTTAGCAGGGACGTTGTGTTTGATGAAAATTCTATGTTAAACTCATCAATGGGGAGGTTTACTGAGTCTGAAACCAGTGCTGAATCTGATAGTGTTGAGAAACAGGTGGAGCTTCAGGTGGAGTCTACTGATATGCAACAATCAGTGGATCCAAATCAACACTATACTGATCTGGATAATGAACCAGAATCTGATCCAAGCCAGCCTACTGAGACCTCAGCAGGGCGTCATACAAACATTGATCAGCAGAGTCTAGCTGCCAACAGGCCTAGAAGATCTAATATTGGGATATCTCCAAGGAGATATGGATATGATGATTTGGCTGGATATGCACTCCAAGTTGCAGAAGAGGTAGAGGTTGCTGAACCTGCTACTTACAGGGAAGCAGTGACATGTACAGAAGCATCTCAGTGGTATGCTGCCATGGGAGATGAAATGGAGTCATTGTTGAAGAATCAGACTTGGGAATTGGTTGTGACTTGTAAATGGATTTTCAAGAAAAAGGAAGGAATAACTAAGGCAGAAGGGATCAGGTATAAGGCACGTCTGGTTGCAAGAGGATTCAGTCAAAAAGAAGGGGTTGACTTTGATGAAATATTTTCACCAGTGGTCAGACACACTTCAATCAGGGTGTTACTAGCAATGGTGGCACAGCAGGATCTGGAACTTGAGCAATTAGATGTGAAAACTGCTTTTCTACATGGTGAGGTGGATAAGGAGATATACATGACACAGCCTGAGGGTTTTCAAGTCCCTGGAAAGGAAAATTATGTTTGCAAGTTGAAGAAATCATTGTATGGTTTGAAGCAAGCTCCAAGACAGTGGTACAAAAGGTTTGACAGTTTTATGCTTCAGCAGGGTTACAACAGAAGTCCTTATAACTGTTGTGTTTACCACAGTCTGCTGAAAGATGGATCACATATCTATCTTGTTTTGTATGTGGATGACATGTTGATTGCTGCTGCAAGGAAGTCTGATTTTCAAAATCTGAAGAACCTTCTTAGTGCTGAATTTGAAATGAAGGATTTGGGTGCAGCCAAGAAAATCTTGGGGATGGAGATGTGGAGAGATAGAAGTCAGAAGAAATTGTTCTTGTCTCAGCAGGGTTATGTGCAGAAGATATTGATCAAGTTTGGGATGTCTGCTGCAAAACCAACAGATACTCCTATGGCATCAAATGTTCATTTGTCCGTTTATGCTTCACAGTCAGCTGAAGAGAAGGAGTATATGTCAAAAGTTCCCTATGCTAGTGCAGTTGGCAGTTTGATGTATGCCATGGTTTGCACTAGGCCTGATTTGGCTCAGGCAGTCAGTGTTGTCGGCAGGTTTATGGCTCAACCTGGAAAGGAACACTGGAAAGCTGTTAAAAGGATATTCATGTACCTGAGAGGTACAGCTGATATTGGTCTCATTTATGGAGGTGATACTGGTATGGTCACAGGCTCCTGTGATGCTGATTATCAGGTGATGTTGAGAGTAGAAGATCCATGATTGGTTATGTGTTTACATTGGGAAATGCAGTGGTCAGCTGGAAAGCTACTCTACAGGCTACAGTAGCCTTATCAACTACTGAAGCAGAATACATGGCTCTTACTGAAGCAGCTAAGGAGGGTATCTGGTTGAAGGGGCTAGTCAATGATTTGGGGTTGCATCAGGATCAGGCTGAGATATATTGTGACAGTTTAAGTGCAATATGTTTGGTCAAGGATCAGGTTCATCATGAAAGAACCAAGCATATTGATATCAGGTATCATTTTCTGAGGAAGGAGAAGAGAGTTGTAGTGAAGAAGATCAGCACCAAGGATAACCTTGCTGACATGTTCACTAAACCAGTTCAGCAGAGTAAGTTTCAGCTTTGCCTGGACTTACTGAATATTCAAAGTTTATAATCTGTTTCTGGAAACTCTACTGAGGGCAGATCAGTGGAGTGGATGCTGTGGAGATAGTCTGGTACAAGTACATCTGGCATTGACGAATGCATCTGGTACAAGTACATCTGGTTATGCAATCTGTTTGACTCTAGTGAGAGTTGAAGTCAAGGTGGAGATTTGTCAGTAAAGTGACTTAAACTCTACATCTGGTGGAACCAATCTGAAGACTCAGCTGTGTGATGGACAGCTGAGAAGTGTATTCAATTCTGTGCATCAGTAGGGTGGAGTCTACTGAGGCTTCTGTCAGCAGGGTAGCTATCAGCCGGGTGATAGGCTATTGAGTACTGGAATACAGCAGGGTCCCACATCTACAAATTCTGTTATGTGACAGCTATACAGTGTCATTAAAAGGAGGACACGTGTAGGGGTATTTATGGTGCATCAGACAAAGATTCCTTGCGGCTAGGGTTTAGGGATTTGTGCCTATAAATACAGTCGTTGTCTCATTATCTGTGTGTGTTGAAATCTGTAATTTTCAGTGCATAATAAAATATCTCTTTTCTGCCCGTGGTTTTTTACCTCTCCCACTGAGGGGGTTTCCACGTTAAATCTGTGTTCTTCTTGTTTCTATTTTCTCCTTTGATTGTTTATGTTTGATTGCTTCTGTTTCTGTTTCTTGCATTTGAAGTTATCTCCATCCGTTTTATAACAGTAACTATGTGCACGAATCAAATGAGAAGGCTGGTAGGACCTCATTCCGCACATCCAATGAGATGAAGCTAGATCTTCCAAAGCTAATAGATAAGCAGATATGTTGTCATGCCTTTTTACAAAAGAAAAGTTAGGACATAAAGACAAAAGCAGGTATGTGACCGTCCCTGATAATGCTTCATGCATGATACATCCTCCAAATCATCTGTTTATGATAAGAGCAATGATACGGGCACAACAAAAATATACAACCAATTGACACAACAATCATCTACACCATTCATTATTGTGTGACCTAGATCGATCAATATAGATGCCATAAAAATCAATGTTGTAGGTCATTGTTGTGTATTTTCTTTATGATCGTATTGTTTCTCCTATGATAAATAGGGAGATAATCCTCTTCGAAAGCAACTTTGAAAAAACCCCACGTGAAAGCGAAAACAATCATATGGTAAATAGCGAGAGCTTAGCCAATTAAATTAAAACATCGTAACCAAAAAAACCGAAAACCTCAAACTGGGAATGAGAGTATTATTATGCTTTAAGTAAGTTTAGGCAGGATTAATTACGGCTTTGGACAAGTCTTAAATCCTAATCTAATGATTACTTAATTAGTGACTGAGAAATTAAGAGGGTTTATTCATGTATATATGTATGTATGTGCCCTTTCATAAGTTCATATTTTCTTCCTAATTTGCTACTAATTATATATGGCAGAAAATCTTGTTCTCCGTGCTTTTTGATGAATGTTTTACAGCATAGCCAACTTTAACCGGCAGGGTACCGAGTCGGATGTACTATAAATGGCGAGCAATCCCACAGGGAATTTGGTTAAGTATCAAAGTCGGTATTGTTCCTAATTCAGGCCAAGAAAACTACGAGACAAGGTGATTTGTCAGATCACCGGTTTTACAAACTAAATATGCACAAAATAAAAGAGATTAAACTACGAAAAAGAGATAGCCGATCTATGATCCAATCTAATACTCACAAACCCTAGATAAGTTCGGAGGTGTTTTTGACTTACCTAAACGCTCTCGATGTCACTCGAAGGGTGTCGTTTCCTAATTCCGAGAATAGACATTATTTCAATAATATACCCTCCTATGTCAGGTTCAACAGTCTGCTAACTGGATTTAACTGACCTAACACGGTCTACGATCCATGAAACGCTCAACAAGTTGATAAAAACCTCACACACGAAACCGAATCTAAACAACTCAGTCGGTTTTACAGGGTGATCCTAGAACCCCGGTTCCCGTATCCTCTCATAAAATACATTAATAAAGACGATACGTGTGATACGATTATCGAATGACCAATTCAACAAAAGTCATTAAGAATAAGTTCTAGAACTACGGTAACAACGAGAATCAACAATCAACACATCAAGATCACCTCAATCAACAAACTAGGGTTCGATTTCGAAGATTATCGCATAACTTGACTAAAAAAGATTAGCTACTCATTCTATCAACCAAATAACAAGAAATCAGCATTTAAGCTAGCATGATTCAAGATTGAAAACAAGAAATCGAAAGAAAATGAAATACCGAATATATTAAACCGTAGAAAATCGAATCTCCGAACGAATCCCGTCAATAACGAGTCAAGCTATCTTCGAGAATCTCCTGATTACAACAATCTAAGCCTAATCTAAGCTAAAATATTTACAAGATTGATCTAATCTATGAAAGAGGCTAAAAAGTGCAGAAAAATGCAGAAAATTCGATCTCCAAATGGCCTAATTGCAAAGGGGGGCTATTTATAGTGTTTAGAAGGGTAAAATGGGAAAACAGTTCGTAGGAGGTGGCCTGTGATTCATAGGCCGTGGCCTACAATTTACAGGCGCCGGCCTATGAACAGTGTAGATTTGGGACACTCTTTGTTGTTCATAGGCCACAGCCTGTGATGTATAGGTGGTGGCCTATCAACTTTTTGTTGGAAAGGTGTCTTAAACACAACCGGGTTGGACTGGATCCGATCGGGTCGGGTCGTTTACAGTCTATTTAGTTCATTTAATAACTTTATTATGATTAATAAAAGCGCTTATGTTATTATATATTGTTTATCTTCATATTATTTGTTGTATATATATAGTAACGCCCCTAGTGTCAAACTGTGATTGAGAAACCATGATAGTGATTATGGTTGATGAGATCTCTAATCACTCTAACAAGTGGTACTTAAATGTCTCTAGTCTTATGAAATGTCAAATAAGACATTGATAGTGTAATCATACTAGCACGTATTGGATGTCTTCTATCTTATAGAAGGTCGGGATAGATCTCGTCTATCGAAGTGTATAGACACTTGGACTGTACGTGGACGTGTATTAGAGAATGCGTACGTTAAACTGACCTACTTACATTAAGTGTCACACTATGTGGCGGTTGTGTAATTATCCGTTAGACCGGAATCTTCATGGCATCACGGTGTGGATTGTCATGCTTTGACACTATTAAGATTTCCCCTAACCACGGGGAGATCATGCTGTAGTGATTGGTGTGATATGGAAGCATGTGGAGTATACATGATTGGTCGTCCGGGAATCGCGTATCCTATGATTGGGATCGAATATCCGAAATGGCCTTCTTATAAGGAATGTCTAGCTCTCGAGAAGCCTTGCAAAGTGGGATTAAATGTGTTATTCCGAGAGAGCATGATGTCCAGATTATAATATACGATCGTTAATACATTGACACTCGAGATACGATCGTATGGATATTTGACAGCGATAGGATTGTAGGTTACACGGTAACGGCTTCACATGAAAGGTAGTAGTCATTGCTTTTGACTCTTCCGATGATTGGGGTCACGGTGTGTTGCTAGACACTATCCGTGATCGTTAGACATGAAGGGCATTTTCATAATTTGCATTTTGTGTATACGGCCAACATATTCGGAAGCCTATCGGGTCACACACATATGAACTTCGAGTCGGATTAAAATGCGGTTATAGTTGATAACCAAATAATGAAAGTTTATCTATAGACTATAAAGGTTATAGTGGTAAATTAATATGGTGGTATTTATTTATTATGAATAAATAAAATACAAGATATTAATTATACATAAGTTATATTAATTAAAGAATATTTTGAAAGCCAATAGTAAGCAATATGGGGCGCCACATTGAAGTGTATAAGATACACTTGGATTGTAGACTTTAATTAATAAGATTAATGGATATTAATTGATTTTGGAATAATAGATTTATGGTAATAAGATAAATATAAAAAATATAAGATATTGGCAATATTTAGATTTTATTAATATGAGATATTATAGTAAAAGAGATAAATCAATCTAGGAGATTTTTCTTATTTTATTGGGAAAAAGATTTTCTTCTCCTCCACACAATTTGGGGCGCCACTACGCCTATAAAAAGGGAGTGGGTGTCAAGCTCTTTTACACATCACAATTGCAAGAGCTAATAGTTCTTGTGTAAAATAGAGAGCTTTCAATAGAGAGTTTGTGAGGGAGGAAAAAGGCCGGTCTAGCAACCGGAGTTTTCCAATAGCAATCCAAGGAGGATTCCGGCGAGGAGTTCGTGTGGATTATCGATAAAGGCCGGACGCGTGGACGGCTTGTGCACTGTACTACTCTCCGTTGACGGTCAAAGCGACGATTGTAGATCATCAAAGGTATATTCCGTCAAACTACTTAACGTGTTTATTGCATTAAACGAAGAACGATCTTGAATAGGAAATCAAATTTTAAATTTCGTTGCGTTAAACTAGTGATTTCCTAACACTTTTCTTCCCAAAAGTGGATTTTTCACCGTTCCGAAGCTCCGAAATGCGTTTTCCGGATATCTCGTACACCTAGTTCCTGAAAAACACCAAAAACAACAACACACATAACCCCTGCTGGACACTAGGGTGACCGAGAGTATAATAAATACGCCGTAAAAGATCGAGAATCCCGGATTATATGTCCGGATCTCGTAAACATCGAAACGGTGCAATACGTGTCAAAACCAGGCCAAAAGTGGCCGGAATTAAGTAAACAAGTCGAAACGAGGTATAAAACACGTAGGAAAACAGAGTCGAGTAGACTCTCATCATTTTTGCAAGGCTTGGAGAAACCGAAAACTTAGTGGATTTACTCAATATTCAATTTTACAATTGAAATCATGCATTTGTTATACTACGATATTTAATAGCGACACATCAAATTTATTGATATGACAGAGTCATTCAACTTTCACACGATCGATAGTTTAGAATCCACTATGGAAAAGCCAATTATTTTGAGAGTGGAACCACGATAAGAGCATCGTGGTGCCACTAAAGGTGCCAAAAATACCAAGCGTCACATATTTCATACTCGCTGCAAGAAAAAGAGTTCTTTAGCAACGAACACGTACTTTATCGTCACGATATAAACTATGATGTGACATTCCGTTCCGTGTGACAAAAGTAGAAAATCAAACACAAGATGGTCAGTAAAAGTGTTAACGACTACTTTGTATACTCACCTCAAATATCTAATACTTGCAACGATGTTTTGGCACAAAAGAAAATCTAGGTGCTTGGGACGACGTATAGTATTGCACCACAAATAGGAATGTTCTTCTAACAAGATTAATGGTTTTTGTATGTGTCGATCTCTTGGATCCCTTCCATCTTAAATTCCTGTATTTAAGGAGACAATAACAAATAGGAAATTGTAAGACAAAGGTGGTGGTTAATCATTGATTAGTCTTTCTAAATATACTTCAAACATGACACGATTAAGAACACACTAAGGCTTTTTTACATATATATATACCTTGCAAATACACACAAAAAAGAAACTTTGGCTTTTAAGTGTTAAAACGGGATAGCCTGACTGCGGTCATTGCAAATCAGAATCTTCCTTCTGCACAACTCTGCTGTAAATATTGATGAAATGCAATGATGGGATATATTTTTTTTTTTGAACAGCAATAATAATTTTTATTGAAGGTAGCAAGATGCTACGAAAAACAAGGTTACATGGCCTAAAAAAAATAAAGGCACAAAATAGGACGCCAAACTATTAGGAAGTCTCAAGCCTGAACAATAACCAAACAACAACCAGGAGCAACAAAACAAAAAAGACAAAAACGTGTCCGGCTAATTGTGAGCATCCAAGGGGCACACCTTCCATGAATTCCAATCCAGCGTCAACTTTTCGCATCTAGTATTAATCCACGAAAAGCTAAGTGCTTGAATCTCAACGAATAAATCCTCCACCGACACGGTTTTTGAATTGAAGATAAGATTGTTTCTTCTTTTCCAAAGGCTCCAACATGTTATTTTCCTTGTGGCGTCCCATATCTTGGACATGTTCTTTTCCTTTATATGCCGAGGAGTGCTGTAGTGGTGAAATGATCTCCAATCCGAAGTTGGAGAGTGTTGAACCCGCCACCAACATGAAAATTTATCCCAAATGTTAAGAGCAAAGAAGCAACGTAGAAAAATGTGATTTTCATCTTCTGTATCCGATGAGCATGTTGGACAAAGTAGACTGCTGAGACTTATGCCTCTCAACGAGAGGTTCAAAAGTGTAGGAAGCCTACATCTTGTAGCCCTCCAATAAAGAATGTTCACCTTGGACGGTATCAAATTATTCCAACGGCATGGAGGGGCATCATTTGCCAAAGAAGAGCCTTCAATTTCGAGCAATTTTTTCTTCAAGAAAGCAACCGTAAAGGAACCTCGTGAATTGAGGCTCCAAGAAGGAGAATCATGTTGGCATGCATCAAGGAAAATATCTGGGAGGGAGGCATAGAAATCTACAAGTTCACCTAATTCTCTTCCCCTTATCCCTCTTCTCCAATCCCACTCCCATTCCCACACATCACCACATAGTTTTCTACGGTCTTTTATGAAACAATTTTTTTTCTTGGGCGAGATTGTAAAGTCTCGGGAAACGGCACTTAAATGTCTCTTCTCCTACCCAAACATCACTCCAGAATTTTATATTATTTCCATCACCCACCCTCCACCTTATAGATGAAGAGAGATTCACTCCTTTCTTCTCAATTCTATCAAAGTTTTGAATAATGTTGCTCCAAACCTTACCTTTCCTACCCATCTCAGGCATAAGACTAAATCCGCCCCCCTCTCCATACAACAACCGAATAAAATCTCTCCAAAAACACCCATTCTCCACACTAAACCTCCACCACCATTTTCCCAACAAAGAATGATGGGATATATAGTTAGAAATTTTTTTCCCAATTGATCTTCAAATCCTTTTCTTTTACAATTGTCTTGCTAACTTTATTTCTGAATGTATACCAATCATCTATAGATGCAGCCTCATGCAGGCAGAACCTTCCTATATATGTATGTGCGTAACCGAGAGCCCTATAGGCCAAGAAAAAATAACCCTTGACCCTGTAAAAAATAGTCTTTTTTTTTTAAAGTTAATTAATAAGACCAAATTATGTTAAATATTTTTTGTTTTTTTTTAGAGAACTGCAATTTACCCCCTCAAACTATATACTATGCAAAATTTATACCCTTAAACTATTATTTGCTCGATTTATAACTTTAAACTATACATATTGATCAATTTAGAACCTTAAACTTTTAATTGATTGTAAGTGATTGCAATTCTTCTTGGGGGTAAGTGATTGATCGTAACAATAGCATTACTTACAAATCTGACCTTAGGAAACCACTAATAAACGGCACAATATAATTATCAGAATATAAAATAAAATAAAAAAATTTAAAACATAGGCAAAGTTGAGTAAAAAAATGCATTTCAATATGCTTTAAAATCCCAGGGGTAATAATAATGATGGCTAGGTAATCAGAATCGAAGGAAAACTGAAACATGATTTCATAAAAAGTTTAAGAAAAGACACATAAAATTAAACCGGGTGCTAAGAAGACAATCCACAACCCGCAGACAACAACAACAACAAGGTACAATCTCAACTCTCCGGCCACCTCACTTCTTTCCCTTCTTGGCTGCTGCTTTCTTCGCCGGTGCCGGCGCCGGCTCCTTTTCCACAGCAGCAGCCTCCTTCCTCTTCACCGCCTTAGCCTTCTTCTTCTTCTTCATTAAAGCAGGTTTCTGCTTCTCTCTTTTTCTAGGCAGATACTCTATTGGCATTGCAGCTGGCTTCCCAGGGGTACTTTCGGCCATAAAAGCAGCCCAAGCCTGAGCAAAATAATTCAACCTGGTTATAGCACTAGGCGAAAGCGGCGCCCTTGCCGAAGGCGGTGGGCGCCTTGCAGGCTTTGAAGCCGCCGTCTCTGCAGCATTTGCTTTGGGCTTGGGTTTTGCTGCAACAGCGGCAGCAGAAGCAGAAACAGCTGCCTTTGAAGGAAGCTTGTATGAGCCTTTCACCTTCACAAGCTTACCAGAAGCAACTGATTTCTTCAATTGAAGAAGCAAAATCTTCTTAAAGTTAGATGGAAGATTCTTATGATGTTCCTCAATAAATTTCGCTATCGCGAATTGGCTCGATCCAGTTCTCTTCTTCAATGACACAATCGCCTCCTTAATCATCTGCAAATGACAATCAAAATTCAACAAATAAATTTTCTTCACAAAAAAGAGGGGATAAAATTAATTAATAGCCAGAGAATTAAATTCTCAGGTACATCAAAGTAAGGAGGATGAGCGGCAGCAGATCTCTTCCTAGTAGAAGCAGGTTTCTTGGCCTCAGCCGTTGCCTTCTCAACCGGAGCGGCGATCACTGAAGCTGCTACTGGGACTGGTTGCTCGGTTGTTGCCATTTCAGCAAATTGACGAAATTAAGAAACTAGGGTTAATGTTCCAAATGGAGAATTTTTCGGACAAATCGAGAAATGGATAAAGAAAATGGAACAAATCCCAAAACACTAGATTCTCTGATTTTTAAGTTTATTCTTTGATGTGAGTGAGTGAGTGAGAGTACTAGGAAAATAGGGACGATATATATACTGACATCCTATACGAAAGCTGAAATATGATTGGTGGATGAGCTTTACTTAGGATCGAGCACTGTCTGTAATTTTACGTTTGGACCCTCCGATTATTTTCTATCCACGGTTCACGTTTTAATTAATTAAGAGGGCTGCTTCATGTGACTAGGGTTTATGGAAGTGCTGTTATCATAAATGACGGCCGCAATGTTTTTACTAGGGTTGTTTCATGTGGTTAGGGTTTGTTGTAACGGATGGCAAAATAAATGCACATATTAACAGATTACTTACTTAGCGTGCCCCTCCCTAAGCCCTACAACACACCCACCCCACCCCACCTAACACTAACTTTTACTCTCTCTGTTTGAAATAACTGAGACAGTTGTAAAAAAAACACGCATATTAAGCATGCGAGTTAATGCTTTAATTTGAATGCCAAAATGACTAAAAAATCCTTAGTCAATAATTAATACAATATTGTATTTATTATTTCACTCCGGTAGATGTAGGAAAAACACAATAAATGTTGCATTGAAAATGAAACTACATCAGTTATTTTGGACCAAATCTTTTTGACAACTGCTACAGTTATTTCAGAACGGATGGAGTATTATCGTACCTACAACCCCAGTATCCCTCGTCTTACCATACCACCCCACCTCACCACTTAGTGCAATTCGATTTTTTTTATTTTTTTTCAAACGAAACCTTTTTATTAAAAAATTAAAATAAAGTTCATACATGTTGTATCATGGTCCTCCCCTTATATCAAAAGACATTGACGAAACATGGACATGCCTCCTTAAAACCTATGGTTGACAAACTCGAGTAGGGAAATCCATATTATAGGAAAGAGTACAACACCCAATGTTTCTAAAAGTAAATCCCCCACCCCCCAAAAAAAATAATAAAATTACATTTGTATGCGTGAAATAAAATAAGTGAAGCAGCAGCTTGCAAGTATCCGTTGTTGTAAATGTATGAAGCGGTCATCCAACAGCTTGCAGGTTTTCAAATTTGAGTCATGGTCCCATGCAAGAAAAGGTAGTAAGCATTTTCACCAAAGATATATATACAAAAAGACATAAAAAAATGAGCGTAACACATGTATTGCACCCTTCACAACGGGGATGAAGGGTGCTTCCAGTATTCCTCGCCATGATTTAAACCACATTCCAAGAAGCAGGAGCTGATTCTGAGCAGTGCTGGAGCTGTGTGCCAAGACTTCATGTTGGGTATAACATGAGTGCCTGTAATGAAAGGAACTTTGTGTCAATATACAAAGTGATGAGAGAGTAACAGAAAGCAGATATATAACAGATTAGATACAACCTGAACCTGGTTTGCACCCATCAAAAGAATGGTGGGTGCTTCTAGCTGATTATACAATGTTGTGAACACGTTGCATGAATGGGATGCCCAGTTGATCACCATGTAGAATAAGTCGAAGAGCAGCTGGAAGAGCCTCTTGAGTAGTGTAGGAAATTAAACTTTGTTTCTTCTCGAGGAGGCACAAGTGGCGGCGAAATCTACAGCTTTATTGGCTTCTCGGAAAATATGAGTTATTTTCATGCAATGCTGAGAAATGAGACTTTTAATGGAACGAATGTCGTCATCAATCTGCCTAGGCATGTCATAGTTTCGGAAATAATGTTTGCAAGGACTAATGTATCGGTTTCAACAAAGACATGATGAAGGTTGTGATCGGCACAGTAGGTGAGACCTGTGAGGAGGGCTTTCATTTCCGCAATCATGCCGGCACATCTTTCATAGTGTTCACTAGCTCCGTAAATAAGTTGTCCATGCATGTTCAAATAATAATACAACCACTTGAGGGACCGGGGTTACCTAACGATGAGCCAAATGTGTTCAGCTTAAGAAAGTTCGGCGGGGGTTTGAGCCAAGTAACCAGGATATGGTGAGCGGTCATCCGTGGGGAAAAAGAACTGATATAACGATTATCAAGCAGGCAGTCAATGTATTCATCAACTCGAGTGAGCCTCTGCTTTGATAGAGCATAGGATAGGTTGCGCATAACATTGAAGATAGTATTCCGAACGTTTGGAAAATAATTGTCAAAAGAAACCATATTTTTGCATTTCCAGATTTCCCAAAGAACAAAAGAGGGGATTAACCGGCAAGCTATTTTAACCGCACCATTACATTTGGGGTGCCACCAAGCACGGATGTAAGAAAAAAAAAAGTCGGCATCTAAGGGATGATACCAGAGCTGGGTCTTAATGTGATTCCAAATAGTGCGGGGGAAGGCACAACTATAAAATGAGTGGTCTGTATGTAGCATCTTCAGCAGAACAGAAGTAGCATTTGAAAGGGCCATGGAGCCCAAACATACGCAACATTTTCGGGAGAGGAGCATGTTTTTGAGAAACCACCACATAAAAATTGAAATTTTAATAGGATTGTTGGGCCTCCAAACCTCCTTTAGCTCATGGATATTATCTTTCCGGCCACGAATAAGGTTATAGGCAGAGGCGATAGTGAAATTACATGTAGATGCAGGGGACCAGATCCAGTTCCATTTAGAAGTGTGAATTGACCGCAAGTGAAGGTTCACCAAGTCTTCCACCTTTTGCATGATTTTCCAGGGTTGTAACTTTTTTAAGCTGGGAAGAGAAGAGAAACTTTTACCCCAAATACCAATTCGGTTACGGATTTTCCAATGTCTTTAACGTTGCGAACTCCAAAGCCATTTTCTTCCGTTGGACCACTGTGACATCCCGATTTTCAAGACTTTTCTATCGTGTAGTATTTTACAAACGATGTCTTCTTACGTTGATTTTAGTTGTCTTGGTTGTCATATTTAAACGTTTCTTATTATGATAACTGACGGCTTTAAAAAGATTTACGTAACTTGTAGTAACCTATATATTATATGTGTTTACGTGTTTCTGTATGTATGCACTACTACAAAAAAGCATAAAGATCACGGTTTTTAAATGTGATATATTTACATTAGTCACGGCTTCCAAAGTGTGGCATATTGAGGTGTGACATAAAGTACTTTAACTCAATCACAGTTAAAAACTGTGATCTATTATAATAATTATCACACTTAAAACCCGTGATCTATTATAGTTGGTATCACACTTAAAAACCGTAATCTATTATAATTTCATCACATTTAAAAACTGTGATCTATTATATTAGTTATCATAGTTAAAAACCGTGATCTATTATAGTTTTTATCACACTTAAAAACCGAGATCTGTTACAATTAAAACACATTTAAAAATTGTGATCTATTTTAGTTGTTATCACACTTAAAAACCGTGATCTATTATAATTTAAATCACACCAATAAAAGTGTTTTTTTTTTCAAAAACAATATATAAGCACACATATTTTTTGTCTTTGTTGGGACTCGAACCCGGATACTCCGGATTAACGAGCCACACTTACTACCACTAGACCGATGTTTTCTTTCTTCTAATTTTCGACCACACTAAACTAAAATCTCATTATAAAATGTCATATTATTTTAATCACAGTCAAAAACTGTGATTGATTGATTTTTTGTCTCATTTTTCCTAAAAACCGTGATAATAAAAATCGTGATATATTTTAGTTGTTATCACACTTAAAAACCGAGATCTACTATAATTTCAACACATTTGAAAACTGTGATCTATTTTAGTTGTTATCACACTTAAAAACCGTGATCTATTATAGTTGTTATCACACTTAAAAACCGAGATCTATTATAATTTCAACACATTTAAAAACCGTGATCTATTATAGTTGTTATCACACTTAAAAACCGAAATCTATTATAATTTCAACACATTTAAAAACTGTGATCTATTTTAGTAATTGTTATCACTCTTAAAAACCGAGATATATTATAATTTCAATCACACCTAAAAAAGTGTGATCATTCTTTTTTTTCGAAAACGAAATAAACGCACACATATCTTTTGTTGCCACTGGGACTCGAACCCGGATACTCTGGATTAAGAAACCACACTAATTACCACTAGGCTGATGCCCACTATATTATCATTTTCAACCACACTAATCTAAGATATGATTATAAAATATCATATTTTTTTAATCACAGTTAAAAACCGTGATTGATTGATGTTCTTGTCTCAGTTTTCTTAAAAACCGTGATAATAAAAACTATGATCTATTTTAGTTGTTGTCACACTTAAAAACCGAGATCTATTATAATTCAACACATTTAAAAACTGTGATTTATTTTAGTTGTTATCACACTTAAAAATCGTGATCTATTATAGTTGTTATCACACTTAAAAACCGAGATCGATTATAATTTCAACACATTTAAAAACTGTGATCTATTTTAGTAGTTGTTATCACACTTAAAAGCCGAGATCTATTATTATTTCAATCACACCTAAAAAAGTGTGATCATTCTTTTTTCACACCTAATAACCGTGATAAAAAATTTAAGTGTGATATATATACATTTTACTTGTCTCGGTTCTTTTAAAAGTGTGATCCTTATCTTTAGATAAGTGTGATCTATATCTCTTTTCTTATTAGTGGAAATAATTTGTCTCACATTTTCTATAATTGTGACAAAAATATCATGAATTCAGTCACAGTTTAAAAATGAGAGTAATTGATAAAATTTATCTCGCTTTCTCAATAACCGTGACAAAAATATCATACCAATTTAGTCACAGATTAAAAGTGTGATAGTTTGGTATAATTTATCTCGTTTTTTCAATAACTGTGATAAAAATATCATATCAATTATGTCACTGTTTTAGATGTGAGATTGATATATATAATTTATCTCGCTTTTTTAGAAACCGTGACAGAAATATCTTATCAATTCAGTCACAGTTTAATAATGAGATTAATTGATATAATTTATCTCGGTTTTTCAATAACTGTGACAGAAAAATCATATCAATTAAGTCACACTTTAAAAATGAGATTGATTAATATAACTTATCTCAGTTTTTCAATAAGCGTGATAGAAAGCTGTAAGTGTGATATATATATTTTCGTTGTCTCAGTTTTATTGAAACTGTGATTGTTTTCATATCTTAAGTGTGACCTATGTCCAATTTTGTAGTAGTGATGTAATATGTGTAAAGATATTATGAATGTGTTGGAGATATATAGATACACTGTATACATACATATACTACGTGTACATATGTATATATATTACAAGTTATATTATTATGTAATATAGTTAGATAATTATCATAAAAAGATAGGAAAACAAAAAATGTAAACATGGAAAATGTTCAACAGCCACGTTAGCATATGAGGGGGCAATACGCATTGCTAGTCACCTGTCCACTATGCATATCACAGCAAAGCCACGTTATATAACAGCATGACTCATGTTCTTGTTAAATTGGCTATATAAATCCGCTAAACATGTATATAAATTAATGTTATTGTTCTGGTAAAATTATTCTTCATCCGAGATACTATAGAGAGACAACTAGTGTTTGATTAATAGCATTGTGGGGGAAGCTAATATCGAATCGAGATCAGTATATAGAGACAACTAATCCTCGTCTGGTATCATTGTGAGGTTCCTGATTTGTTTATATATTGTTATACATGCTTTTTAATGTTTGTTAATAGTAGATCTATCAAACCTACTTGGATAGATCCAAGTGTTATTTGTTATAGCTTATATATCACTATAATTGTTTTATGAGTGCTAATGAAACCTGTAAAAGGTGTAATCTTATATACGAGCTTGAAACTGTTAATCTGGTATTTTCTGTTTTATTGATCTTGCATCCTGGGGTTCTTTCAACTGTTTTAAACTATTTTATCTTCGTTTTCTATTTATCTGAGATCTATATTTGTATCTTTGGTTCTTTTGTCTAACCACTAGTTCAATGTGTTCACGGATTGCGATAAAACTTCTTTTGAACACCTCTACTTGATTGGGTGGGTTTTCTTAGCCACTATCTTTATTTCCAAAGTACCACACAAGTAACCACCGAAGATATTTTCCTTATCTTCTTTGATGTCGCAAACGAAACACAGTCAGACCATACACACTTACTTCGACCAAGTCGATTCCTTTATCACTGATTCTATTCATCGAATAGACTCCGAACACAAAACCTTTATCATCAGTTGTTTCCTTACATCTTGTGGGATACTGGTTGTTTACCTCAGTTTCACTTACATCATTACGATGGTATGTTTATTTATCCTGCCAGTTTGGCCCTGTATACCTTGTTTGGCTAAGGTACATATGTCTTTATTATCTTTTCTCTCTACTTCAAGGCTAAGCCATGATCATTGAGATAAACTTGAGATATTCTGATCTCTCAAGGAATCGAATCGTTTGTGAGAGCTCTTCTGGCTTCACCATCACTTGGTGATTAAAGTCTTCCACTGATTGGTCATTTATCAGAAGTTTCCATCTGCAACATCCATTTGTCCTCTTTTACTGATACCCAAAACACCTGACATCTTTGTAAGGATATCTTTCTCGAATCACCGTGAGACTCGTTACCCCTTATGCATTGTTGTGATTCATGTCATGAGAGTGTGGATCTCTTAGATCTACATATGTCTGTTAACTGTCCATCGATAATACATGAAACACACATACTTGGGTAATTGTGTCACATGTGAACGTGTAGTCTTGTTATGTGATAAGTGTAATATCACTTTTGTATTACTGTTAGATCTACTTGTATTGTTGTTTCTATGTTACTGTTATTGTTACTGTGTGATTTTGGCTACTTATTGTTATCGTGATGCCTTTACGGCTACTAAATAAGTGATACGGTGCGTCAATATTGGTACGTGACCGTTACTAGGGCCCGCAGGCGGGGACTTGATCGGTTGGGAAAGCTTTGGGCTGACAACTCGGTCATTTCCTAATCCTGTTTCGCCTTGGTCGAGCATGGTTAGGAGGTTTAGCCATGTGAGACTAAAGGCTCTGGCAGATGTTCCGGACATCTGCAATTCTGACTGGCCGTTTATTTCGGCATTGGAGTGTGAGGTAGCTTCATCTGATTCTGAGGGGTTACAAGGTTGGTATCTGGTTATATCTCCAGTCTGGTATGTTCTTTGACCCTTATGTGGCCATGACTGTTTATATACATACTATTGTATGTATAAATCTACTTATCGGCTCTGTGTAGTTTCAACTACTATGCTTTTGGTGAAAGCTACACACTATACACGCACTGAACCTCACTGAGTTTAAAAGCTCACACCTCTTGCGAAACCTTTTTCAGTGTTACAGGTACAACCAAATACCTCGAGTGGATTCCAGGTGGATGACTAGAAGATAGAACTGATGATGAGAGTGATGTCATTAATCGGGATCTATATGGCGCTGCGCCAACCTGTTAGATAGAAGGTTGTAATTAATCCTTTGTAGTCTGATGATGGTAATAGTTATGGAATGGTTGTAAATCATTAATGGATTAATGAATTATCTTTATGGACTTCTTTATTTAAGGATTTTAGTTATGTTCTGAAGTCGCGGCGAGATCTTCGTAGGCCGCTCCCATACCGACCCTTAGTGGTAGGGGCCGGGCCGTCACAACCACAAACATTTTCCCAGGATCGCCAAACTCGTCGTTTTTTGTGTTGACTATTGCCCCACAAAAAAACACCGAAAAGTGCGGTGGAGGTGTGTCAGGACCGAACCGGGGATTTGCAAAGCTACAAAAGTATGTATAGGGATGGAGGATAGAACATGCTTGATCAGAATAAGACGACCGCCTATTTCGAGTAACGTTGGCTTCCAGCCTTCAATTTTCTGTTGGATTTTATCAATAAGGTAGTCAAAATAGGCTCGTTTAGGACGGCCAACGTAGATGGGGCACCCGATAAGTGAAAGGGCAATCTGAGCGCCGGATTCCAGTCAAATCTGTCAGTCGTCTAACCCTATTGGGAGGGCAGAACTTGGAGACGATGAAGAAACTCTTAGATAGGTTAACTTTTTTGGCCCGTAGCAAGTTCATTTTTCTGGATAAAGGCAATAATTTTCTGAATATTCTGTTTGAAACCACGGTAGAAAAATGAGCAGGTCATCGGCATGAAGAAAGTGTGTAACTTGAGGAAAAATGCGAGGGAGGGAGTAATGCTTCATATCATGGTCGCGGAAAAGAGCTTTAAGACCGCGGGTGAAAGCTTCAGTAACCAATATAAATAAATACAGAAAGAGGGGGTCACCCTGCTTGATGCCGCGCGAAGATTGAAATAAGCCCGTAGGAGTGCCGTTAAGCAAATAGAAGACCAGTAGCCATGGAGATTGTTCATAATATGGGCGATGAAGGCGGATTGAACCCAAAAGACCTTAGGAGTTGCAATAAAAAAAGGCCAGGTGACTCTGTCAAAAGCTTTTACAATGTCGAGCTTGAAAGCCATATTATGCCCTCTAACCTTTTTATGCAAGTGTTGAAAAATAATCTGCACAAATAAAATGTTGTTTGCGATATCCTTCCCTCCGACGAAAGCTGATTGTTCATCCAAGATGAGCTTGTTAAGCAGAGGCTGAAGTCTGTGGGGCAAAATTTTGGTAAATCTTTTGTTAACAACCGAGCAAAGAGAGATAAGCCAAAAATCACCAAAAGTGGAGGACACGTTCTTTTGGGAAACAGGGTAATAAAAGTGGATCCCACCGAGCGAGGAAGAGGGCGACCAGAGAAACAATCATAAACCGTATTCTGAACATCGAACTAAACCACATCCCAAAATTGTTGAAAGAAGATGCTAGAAAAACCATCAGGACCAGGAGCACTATGCGGATCAATTAAGATTGAACACAGCCCATTTGATTTCCTCTGCAGTAACCTCCGCAACCAAATTCATGTTATCGTCTTTCGTGAGGACCATGGGGATATTAGAAAGAAGGTCCATCATAGCATGATCATCTTGAGGTTCACCTTGTGAGAGAATGGAGCTACAGAAATGAATAGCTTCCTATTTAATGTCATCCTTATCCGTTAGCCAATCCCCAGCCTCATTTTTAATACGTTGAATATGACCTCTAGCACCATGAGCTATAATAGTAGCGTGAAAAAATTTAGTGTTGCGATCACCCTCAACAAAATACTTGTACTGAGATTTTTGCTTCCAATAGTCTTCCTCCTCGAGCATGAAGAGCATTGGTCTAAGATAAAGCAGCCCGCTTGTCCTCAGTAGGAGAGTTCTTCAACTCAAGTTCTTTGAGAGCCAAGTCTTGTTCAGCCAACTTGACGTTAAGATGGACATTCCTGAAAGTTTCTTTATTCCAAGATTTTAAAGCAGTTTTCAGCCGTTTCAATTTTCCCATTAACACATTCATTCCAACTCCGTAAAAAGGTTGAGCCTAATTATCCCAAACTATCTTCTTGAAATTGTCACGGCGAAGCCACATATTTTGGAACCGAAGGGTTTAGGGTCCCCCTGCCAAACAAGAAAAGGCGACTAAAAGAATTTTGTTATCCGAACAAGCCTTTGGGAGAGCTTTGATATCAAAGTTGGGATGGACATCCAACCACTTAGAATTATGCAGAATACGATCCAGTTTCACTTGCACAATACCATTGCGTCTATTCCAAACCAACGATAATCCCCATTTTGAGCAGGTTGCTCCATAAGAGAGCAAACGGAAATGAAATCGTTGAACTCTTGCATGGATAACCGGTCAGGGGAACCATTCCCTTTATATTCATCCCTAAATCGTATGGTATTAAAGTCTCCCCCAACAATCCAAGGCAAATCAAAAGTGTGTATAGATTGAAGGTCTTCTGAAAGAGACAACACCCCCCTCCCCCCCCCCCCCCGGATTGTATTTAGCGTTCACAGCCGAGATAATAAATGGTAAAGTAGCATTAAATTTAACATGTAGCGATTGATCCGTAGCAAGCAATAAATCCCAAGAAACAGAAGAATTCCAAAAATGCCACATCTTACCATTCGGAAAAGCAGCCGAATATTTAAAATTAAGTCGGTGAGAGATAAAAATCTTTTTGTTGTCGTCAGTTAACATCGATTCAGAAATAACCAAAAAAATCAATGTGATGGATTTTAACAAGTTTCTTTAAACGAGCCATCGATGAAGAATTACCAATACCTCTAATATTCCAGAACATGATGTTATTCATTGGGAAACAATTTTGGGGAGTTTCTTTGTGGTTCAGGTTTGAATCCCTTAATTAATTCGATGTTTTATCTATTATGAAATATGTTCATTCCATTCCAAACACACACAAAAAAATGTTTATTTAGTTTAATTCCATTCATCATTGGATTTAATTATTTCATTCTTGCGAAATAAGTGTGTCATTAGTTCCACTAGTGGATCCATAAAATAATAATAGGGTATATAAATAAATAAATATACTAATAATAAATGTGATGATGTGTTTTTCCTTAAAAGTGTTTTACTAAGTTCGGTGTTTCCTCCAAAAAAAAAAATTTGACGATACAGGGTTTCACCCATCCACGTGTCGTCTAACGGTTGGTCCCCACAGCATGAGTAAGTATCAAAGCGCATGTCGATGCCCAGAGTCGGGGCTACGACGATCGACTATTAAGCAGTGTAGGACGAGGGTCTCAGCTCGACAACCATGAGTCGGATAAGTCGGCGTAGAGGACAGAGTCCGCACCAGCTACGAAGACCCATTATCAGCATGATAACTTGGGCAAGGGGCAAGGCCCATGAAGGTTAAATATGACAATTGTTTAGACCGACCTAATATTAGGGTTGGGCATGCATTATCATTATAAATACCATGTTCCAGGAACTACGTAAGGCTTGATTCCTGGACGAATACATGATACGTAGGCAATCTAAGACAAGTTCTTAGACTCAGCCGTAAATCTATAAACGTGTTCTTAAGGCATTAGGGTTTTGGGTACTCATCATTTGATTCACTCAGACCCGGATTAATTAGGTGACATAATTTGTCATCATCATAAAGAAATTGTTTCATGCGCATTACGTGTTTCCCTCATTTTTTTTTTTAAATTTCATCATACAATATAAATTACAACAATCTTTATCCTATAAAAAAAACAATCTTTATCCTATAATTTTATCTTATTTGACCGTACTTCATAAACATAAACAATTCTTATCAATTCTTATCCTTTTTTTTAATTCTACCGTATACTACATAAACATTTCATCTCGTGTCGTTCACTAATACAGTTAAAAAAAAGTTAAAACTCAAACTTGCCAAGCAGTGCCGTGTAATTATTTTCCATCCGTCCGACCACAAGTCTAACATGATTTGTCCTAGCCAATAGTATTTTAAGAATTCACCATGGACCCTCTAACTGTGAAAAAAAAGGGACAAATTTTGAGATTTTTTTATAACTATTTTTAAAGACATGAGCAATTCATATGATGTATTAGCACCACCATAAAATTGCTTCTCATTCATGTGAGTATATTCCTATATGATTATGTTTACATATCTTCAATGCAACTAATTGACAAAGGGTGATAACATACTAGCTCCGTCTTATAAAAAGTGTTCACTTTTCGTGGTGCACACAGATTAATAAAACAATTAATTTGTTGTATTTAAGTAGTGTTGGACATATATATCCCTATCAAATAATAAATATTGTTTTGGAATATGAAATGAATATATAAATATTAATGTTATGATAGGGGTATGTTTGGAAAAAATGCGTTAAATGATGTATTGATTTTTTAAATGAACACTATTTATGGGACAATTCATTTAAAAAATTGGACACTTCTTGTGGGACGAAAGTAGTAGTATTTTGCATAAACAACCATAAAACACAATTGCATGAACATCGATACGCCACTTAAATACAATGTGAGAGAACTTAATGGGAAAAACTTTATACAATTTTTAAGAATTCAAAGACGCAATTGATATATCACACTTTTTGTCCATACAACTATTATTTTAATCAAAATAATTAGTAATAACGTTAAAATTATCTCTAAAAACAACATTAAAATGATAATATTTCAAGTGTATTTTGAATAAAATCGTGGTGAAACATCATAAATTTATACATATAACAATTATTTCAAACATCATAAATTTATACATCAAAAGTGACATCCCTAGAGATATACAACCTTCCACTATAGGGTCTAAACACAGGTATCATTTGTGATTACGACCGATACCCAAGTGAGTGCACTTCTTAGTGTGAAATTGAAATTTCCTATTTTGAAAGGGCCGCAGATAGGGGTAACTTGCACACCCAAAGACTCCGAGCATGGAGTAATCAGTAGTCTTACCAAACACACTTTCAAAAAGAGACTTGTGATGTAGTACTAGAGTAGGCCGATAGTTAATTAATTATCCTAATTGAATGTTTAAAATTTTCCCGCACGAATTTCAAAGGCATTGAAGCATGAGCTAACAAGGTCAATCCCATTTCAACAATGGCCCTATATTTTCTTTCAGCCTTGCCATTTTAGGCACGAGCATGAGGACATAGGGTGCCTAAACTGAATTCCAACCTCTTTAAGAACACTTTCAAATGATCTAAACTCTCCACCCCAATCTGTTTGTAGATATCCAATCCGTTGGTACTAAGCGGTTGAAAGAAATCCAAATGAGGATCTTTCGCCATAAAGCCGATGAAAACGAACACTCAAAGAATATGTGAGAGCTGTTTTCCTCCTTCTCATCGCAAAAAAGACACATCAAACTATTGTGATGAATATTTCTTTTTGCAATGTTTATTTTGGTTGGTAGACGATCATGTGCGGTCCTCCAGTTCATGATATTGATTTTCGATGGTGCCAAAGCATTCCACCGCCAAGAAAAAGTAGACACATCCGTGTTGCTTGCATTAAGGATGGTGTTCTTTAATTTTGCAACTGAGAACACACCATTCGAAGATTTCTAGACATAAAAGTAATAACAGAAGTTTCATAGTTATAACAGATGAATAGTACATACAGACAAGAAGAAACAATATATTCAAAAGACTTTAATAATGTTACGGTTCACCAGACAAACACATCCACTCTAGGGTTAGAGAAAGAACCCAGATTTAGATTTAGTGTTGTGAGTTTTCGAGAATCGCTGGCATCATGTCTGACTCCTGGGCTATAATAAGGAGTACATGAGTTTATATGCCGGAGCCGGTCAGGAAATCCGTTCTACAACCTCAGACAGTTTCAGAGTACTTCTAAGACACGGATTAGATTATAATTGTATCATTATTATCAGCATTACAGTAAAGTATAATTACAATAAATAATATCAGATACACTAGCTAGTTGTAGTTTCATAACAATTCAATAATTTTCTCTACTACAATGATTATTTTCAGATAAGATCTATTTCTTATTATCAGTCAGATGTTTTCAGTACATATAGCATGCAGTAGTTTAACAGTACATATATTTCTAGTAAGCATATCACTATATTCCGGACTAACAAAAACGAACTCTGAAAGCTTGTCCAATGGCACAACCATGAAAAATGTTATTAATATAGATACCATTGTTATTTCATGAAAACATACGCCTGAAGAATCCTGAAGAATATGTTTAAAAATTGTTTTTCATGTTTTTGCAATTTATTCAATTTGATAGTGGAGCAATATTGTGCATACTTAGTGATGTTAATAAACTAATGATCGGCCGATCTGATATGAGAAATGTTTAAGGCACAACAATCCTTCGATTTATGCAAAGCTTGGTGAACGGAGCGAAAATGGCGACAACTGAAAACTCACCGGACTACCACCGGCCTCGGAAAATCTTTCTTCTACAGCCTTACTTCTTTCATCTCTGATAATCGTCCATTTTTCTTTGCTTTTTCGTTTTCCGTTTGCATTTTTTCAATGACTACGAAAGACAAAACCTACGCTCAAGCCGTCTGCCCTAATCAACCTCCGCCGCTGAAATTTCAACCTGAAATTGCATTATACAAAGGGGAAATTGCTATCCGCTTCTCCAAGGAACAGATTGATCTCCTAGCATCCCCATTCCAATATGCGTTAATTGGAAATTTTTCACAAGGTAAACCAAATCTAGATGCGATTAAACGATTCCTGGAAGTTCAAAATTACTCTGAGCATTACTCGGTTGGTGTTCTAGATTCGAAGCATATTCTCATTAATTTCACAGGTGAGAAAGATTTTATCCGATTGTACTCGCGTAGCCAATGGTTTGTTACTAGCAAACCAATGTGAATCCTCAAATGGACGCCAGATTTTCATGTGGATGTTGAATCTTCTATCGTCCCTATTGGGATTCTCCTTCCTAAACTACCAGCACATTTGATAAAAGTGGAGGCTCTCAAAGGTATTATTTCAAGCTTTGGGAAATTTTTATGTGTTGATTCTCCTACAGCATCACTAAAGAGGCCTTCCACTGCTCGAGTCCAAATTGAAGCTGACTTGTTGAAGCCTTTCCCTAGAAGATTGTGGATTCAACAAGGGGATTCATCAAGTTTTTGGCAATTTATTGAGTTGGAAACAGAGCTCCCCTTATATTGTGTTTATTGCTATCATATTGGACACATTGAAGAAAACTGTAGAGTAAAACACCCACGGCAAGGTCTGTCTTCTGGACAGCAAAATCGGGAATTGGCCAAGGTCACCAGAAAAGGCAGAGCAGAGGGGCCCCCAGCCCAGGTTTGGAGGCAAAAACAACCAACTGAAGCAACCTCAAACCAGCAGCAACATAATACATGTGTCACAGCACTCCATGAGCAGCAGAATCCCGCACCAGCTGCTCCACACCCACTGACTGAAATTGTGCAGGAACAAAAGAAAGATCTAAATGCCCAAATGCACCAGGACCCCGAGACTAGTGCTATTATGGCTGATGGAAACAGGATGAGTAAAGAGATGGCATGTTCTGTTTTGGGAGATCCTGCAATCTTGATCCAAGAAGGGAAACAACTCGAAACCTCACCACATCCAATAGAAGGTCTGGCTGAAACTCCTATAATTAAATTGCGGTCAAGAGCAGAAGATGCTGAGGGCAAAACAGAGATTGTAAATGCTGCAAATGTTGCAAATGTTCCAAGGGCTGATAAGGCTGTAGTCACATTAACACAAATAGGCTCAACATTGTGTGATGAAAATGAATTAGGAAAGTTGGATAGCTTAGGGAAGTTGGGCAACAAACAATTGGACACCAGGCATTCTGCAACTGATAAGGAGGGAGTACTTCTAGCTGCCCCTATTAGTTTGGTAAATCAAGCGATAGAGTACTCCGAAGGTTGTCCAACAAGCAATCCGTTCGAGATCTTATCTATGCCCTAAAAAGAGAAAGCTCTAAAGTCATCAGGTATACATAGTCAAGCCTCTATCCAAGCGGAGCTCAGATTTATGAGTTTAGACCCAAGAGCTCTGTGGATTGAGTGCATTTCAGATGAGGTTTTGAAGAAAAGTTTTCTCCGGCTAAGAAGATTACTCGAACTCGGAAGAAAAAGCAAATATTTGATCTTTAGTTCGTTGGCTCTTTTTGTTTTTTCATGTTTCTTTTTTCTCCTAAAAAGCTCGAAACTCGACTTTGTGAGTTTCAAAATGTTTTTAATGAAATAAAATCTTTCTTAAAATAAAAAAATAAAAACTAATGTTCGGCCGTTTTTTTCAATTTACTTAATTTGTGTTCTCTCCGTGCATGATGCACGGGTTATTAGTCTAGTATTTTTATGTTTAGTAATGTTGTTAGTTATATATAATTATAAGAAGGAAAAAAATTATGCTGAGAAATAATAGAATATTTATACAGTAGGTTCATATCATAGAATTATAAAATGTTTTTTTAAAGTTGTAAAACATTTATGTAAATGTCTATAAGCTAGATGACAGGAGATGTTTTTACCCTAACAATATTGTTGATTTGTTGTCCGTAAAAGTTGATAGGATATGTTAATATAACGACAAGATTGCAAATCTTGGCCTAAATCCGGTATCGCTCCTCTATTGTTTAAGTAAACATACACCTGGCGGATTGAAAAAAAAAGGGGAAAACACACTTTTGGTCCCCTATCTTTTTTACTTGTCTCAAATATATCCCCTAACTTTTAAAATAACATAAAACACCCCTAACTATTCTATTTGTTACGATTTTAGGACCAGTTAACGGTTTGTCTAACGTTTGACAGCAAAAAATAACGTTAATCTTTCATTAAACAGATCGTGACATTTCATCTTGAAACCTTTTTTTTTTCTATCACAACTGAGTAAATGGGCACCGGTTGGAGTAAAGCCTTTTGCCTTACGATCCAAAAAAACAGGGATTTCACCACAGATATGGTTAAGCTGCCAGAAGAACAAGAAGATCAACAAAAGCTAAAGTTTCTTCAAAAGTTCTGATTTTTATCAAGTGGCGGTAGGTACCGCGGTAGCAATCCCTCAACTCCACGATTCCACTCTAATGGCCCCAAATTAAGTTGCAAAACAAGTAATCGTACAACAGTTCAACAGACCACTTCAATTGTCAGCTCGAAGCTTCACCGTAATACTTTACTGTAATTGACAGCCAGCACAAGTGCACAACCCCAAAATCTTGCATCAAAGACTCACAAACACTTTATGGCTCGAACCCATCTTGTTCAACTGTTAACGCTTCGACCATTAATTACTAACCGTTTGACTACTTAATGAAGAATTTAAAAGAAGAAATAAGAAGAAGAATATACCTAGTGAAGAAATAAGAAGAAGCAGCTCTTTTGATTTTTTATTTTGCAGTAATTTAGTCGATGGGAATGGTGGGTTTTTATTTTTATTTTTATTTTTTTGAAGGGAATGGTGGAATTTTTTTGGCGTTAATTTTTGCAGTCAAACGTTAGTAATTAATGGTCAAACCGTTAACTAGTCCTAAAATCGTAACAAAAAGAATAGTTAGAGGTGTTTACTGTTATTTCAAAAGTTAGGGGATATATTTGAGACAAGTGAAAAAGATAGGGGACCAAAAGTGCGTTTTCCCCAAAAAAAAAAAACAAAAAACCAAAAAAAATAGATCCCCCCTCCCTTTTTACCCTCCATTTTTAACTCAAGGGCCTGCGTCGCAAAAAATATTTGAGCAACAAGACTTTTCAAGAATATAAGGTTACAGAAAAATAAGTTAAACGAATGAAGAAACCTTGTACATTTATTGATTGGTCTATAAACATGCTTTACATATTCCATACCGAAATGACAATGTTTTAGCATTACTATGCTTGGGTTGGGTTAGGTTGGGTTGGCTTGGGTTGAGAGGAAAAAAAAAAATCAATCCAATAACATTCGATATGGTTTATATCCGACTAAATTAAAATTGGGTTCCAATTAGTGTGGGCTTCTTGAAATTGGTTTGGGTTGGGTTTCTTCCCTCAGCCCATACTCTATTAGGGAAAATTTTCATGTGTAAAAATAACTACCCAAGTGCGACAATCGATGGATCATGTCTTTCGCGATTAGTTTCCGTGGTGGGTGGTAGAAGTTCAGTTGGGTGTCGGGTAGGCAAATGAATGACCGTCCTATAAAAATCGACGATTAAAGCAATTAAAATGAATGACGGAACTATAAAAGTTGACGATGAAAAATTGACTATGAAGCAAAAGGTTGAAGGCATCATAAGAAATACTAAAAAACTTAAAAATATATTAATGTCTACGCTCAAATCATCTCGTGATTGTGAGTATTAAGATTCATTTAAGAAAATGAACATATAAAATGTAGATATAATGAGAGGTTTAAAATATATGTAGACCTTTTGATTATAAAGTTCATTTTCGGACATGATTTCAAGTTGATCCCCTATAGTGGGGATCTATAGGGAAATCATTTTAATAGTGATGTACAAATGTGTTATGATACACTCATGTTATAGTGATGTTTAAAATTTTGATAATTTTTTAAAATAAACTATAATCAAATTTTATTTACAAACATAAGTTCATATTTATGATTGTGCTAATGGTTTCTTTCACAGCTTTGATATTAATGTTTTTTTTTAAAATAATGAAACCTAAAGAGTATTATTTCCAACATATTTAAAAAGAAGTCAGATCAATAGCCTAATTATTTTATATTTATGAATGTCAGCCTAAACAGATTAAAAATTTTAAGCAAATCTTTAGTAAGTAAATGCATTTTCAATTATTGATAAACATGATTTTAATCCATAGGGTTAAACTAAAACATGATTTCGGAAATAGAAATCAAGAAAAGGAAAAGGAAAAACATATAAATATTCCACTATTTAAATTATGTCGAAAATCAGGTGCTAAAAGACAATCCACAACCCGCAGCGACCCAATTTACAAAACTACCCCTACTGACAACGGGGTACAATCTCAACTCTGCCTCTCTATCGACCTCCTCCTCACTTCTTTCCCCTCTTCGCAGCTGCTTTCTTCGCCGGTGACTTCGCCGCCGTCGCCTTCACGCTCTTCACCGGTGCCTTCTTCGCCGGAGCCTTTTTCACAGCTGGCTTCGCAACCTCAGCAGGTTTCTTTCCCGGAGTTGACCTTGTTGATGTCCTAGACGCCTTAGCTGGCTTCTCCGCAGGCTTAGTCACCTTAGGAGCCTCCTTCCTCTTCGCCGGAGCTGCCTTTGCCTTCGGTACCACTGCCGCTTTAGGCTTCGCAACAGCTTTTGGCTTAGCAGCAGGCTTAGCCTTAACAACCGCCTTCGTCTTCGCTTTAGGCGCCGTCGCCGCCGGCTTCACGGCGGTTTTAGGCTTTGCAGCAGTCACAGCCTTTGCTTTGGGCTTAGGTTTAGCAGAAACCTTCTTTTTCGCAGCAACAGCAACCTTCTTCGTCTTTGGCTTCGCCGGTGCGGCCTTTTTCTTCGCCGGAGAAGAAGCTGACTTGGACGGAAGCTTGAACGAGCCTTTCACCTTCAAAAGCTTACCAGAAGCCACCGATTTCTTCAATTGAAGAAGCAAAATCTTCTTAAAGTTAGACGGAAGATTCTTCTGATTATCTTCAACATATTTCGCGATCGCAAATTGGCTGGATCCAGTTTTCTCTTTCAATGTCACAATCGCCTCCTTAATCATCTACAATCAAAAATTCCAAACAAAATTCAATCAGATCTAAAACAAAATTCGCAAAATGAAACGAAAAAAAAAATTCAATTGAGAGGAAATTCAGGTACCTCAAAATAAGGAGGATGAGCGGCAGCAGATCTCTTCCTAGTAGAGGCAGGCTTCTTAGCCTTGACGACGACTTCTTTAGCTACCTCCGCCGTCTCCAGTGGTGCCGGATTGGCATCCTCCACCGTAGCAGCTGCAACCTCCACATCTGCAACAATGGCGACCTCTGCAACCACTGGGACTGGTTCCTCTGTTGTTGACATTTCAGCCAAATTAAGAAACTAGGGTTAATATTCCAAATTGGGATTTTGGAAAAATCCGAGAAAAAGAAAAGAAATCCTCTGAAAATGGATCGAAATCGATAAATGGATTAAAAAAAAAAATTGGAACAAAATCCCAAAACTCTGAATTACTGATTTTTATGTTTAATTTTCGATGTGAGTAAGATACGAAAAATAGGAGACAACTTAAATACTGAGCTCATATAAAAAATCTGAAATCTGATTGGTGGAAAATCATTTCTTCGGATCGATCCCTTTTCGTAATTTTACATTTGGACCCTCCGATTATTTCATATCCACGGTTCACGGCTATTGTATAAACCAAATGGATTGATTTTACAAGCAATCAAACTTGGCAATTCTGTGTGCTTTTGAGGTCGATTAAATTGCCCATAACTTTATCTACACTTAATGAATTTTGATGAAACTTTTTTCAATCGATTGAAAATTTCATAAGCTTTCTAAAGAGTATTCATTTGACTCAATTGGATTATCCATTGCAGAGATATTATGTTCCAAAGAGGAAGTGGTCATGTTCAAGGTGTTATTTGACAGTGTTCTAGTTTTTGGGTGGTTTATGAAAATATCTTCAACCAAATTCCAATTTCAATACATTTTCTGATTCTACATTAACATAGGAATCTATAGAACTAAAAATTACTAAAATCGAACACCATTTGAATGTAGAAACATTAAGTTGAACATGATTGAAGTTGCACACTTTCAACAAGCATTACTTAAAATTGTTTCAAATGCCAACAAAATAACAACCTACACATATTATTCGAAACCCGGAAAATTCTACTATAGAGTATCATCAATGAGAAGATTCATTATGTTATATGTACATTCAGTTTCACATCTATGATTTATGTACATAAATACAGTGTTTTTTCATAACAAACACATAAGTTATGACTGTATATGCATTGCTTATATATTGCTTTCTCAGAATTGATATTGTAGTAGCATTAATAAATCATTCAAAATGCACAGACAGTAATTATATGGATCTGACTATTGAGAAAGCAGTACAAATACAAATATGTATATATATATATATATATATATATATATATATATATATATATATATATATATATATATATATCAATGGTTCGCAACACGAAACGCAGAAAACAAGAACTCAACAATAAGGCCATAAGGCTATGAACAGAGGAAAAAAGGGGTGCTTTATTCAGTATGATGAAGAATCTTTAAGAGTGTGTGTACAATTAGCTGGTTTTCGATGTGTATATATACATACTAACAACTGGTAGTTTACAAGTAATTAATACAGTAATGTATATCTGTGTGTTGTTATATCATGGCTAATAAGTATCATTTCTGAATATCTTAGTTTAATTACTTAAAGATGTTGGCTTAATCTCTGTTTGTTGTCCTTAATCCCTTTTGCTAACAAAGATGTTAATCATACTGATGCTTGAATCAAAATGTAATTAACCTGCCATTTGGCATCTATTGAAGAAGATTACACTTATGCCCTTCAATTTGGACCATTTCTGCGACTTGTTTTCTTTGTATTGTCAAATGCTAAAATGGTGATCCAAAACATACTGAAAAAGTATGCAATAGTTAAATACCCTTTCTATGGTTAAGTGCTAGGGCATTCATTAGCATTTGCCTATGCTAATGAGACTTATCAGACCAAACCACTCAAACATGTATACAAGTTAAACACATACAAAACTAGGCTAGGCTATGGTTTAACTGCAGGAGAATCGAAGCGTATAGGTTCGACTTTTCAAAGGTCGTATGTCCACTGTGGATCTCTAGAAAGTTGAACCTTGCGACCCCGGTGTGGTGTCACGACTCACGATAGATATTGTGAGGTGTCACTAGATGCTTCAGTTTCGTGAAGGTAATGACAGTCCAGAAACCAACATAATTAAGCTGGTTCAAGTGAGCTATTAAGTGAAGTAGGGTAGAAATAGTGATAAGATGAAAAATCAATTAGAATCAGCTTCTTTTCTCATTTCTAACCTTTCTACAAACACCTATATTTTCGAAACCAGAGAAATGCTTACGATGTACCCAGGACACGACATGACCTAGTGGTAAAGGGTTTTGGGTACCTTAAAAAGGTAGATTGATCAGGATCTGAAGTGTGGAGATCATTCGAATCCCGTAAAGGGACGACTTTCAGTTGTTCGGTATAATAGCAAGTACATTACTGTGACCACCACGTTACCTGATTAACATCTTCAATCATCCCGTGGGCACAAGACAAGGGAAGTGGATCGAGACTCTTGTGGTTAGGGTTTAACCGTTTAGAAATGCTTACATTGAACCCAAAATGTCACACCCCGGTTACTTTTGATTATTATTAATTTGTTATCAAATGATCAGAATACCATAATTCACGAAAACATTTTCCATCAATTTAGCTCTATGGTAATTTTTTTTTTAGGAAAATGTTAGATATTTTATTCACAAAGTCTGTTTTTTGTTTTGAATGTGTTGTTGCACACTGAGTGCGACAGGTATCGCAGAAAAGAAACGGTGTCGTAGAAGGGATTTTTCATTGGGACACACCATTTCGGTGGTGCTTGTTCATTGGGACACATCCTTTGAAGACTAACTGGTTTGTTTTTTCGTGAAGAGGTACAATATCGTTTCGTTGTCTATATATAGAGAGAAATCAACAGTCGGTGTGATATACGAAGTCCTTTTAGAAGCATCATCAATACAAACATATTGTGTACTCCATTGAATCCTGAGAGAGATCTTAAAATATCTCTTTAAAGAAACGATTACGTGCCTTGGAGAATCTTTCTATCTGTTTGTTTTATCTAATTTTTCTAACTGAAAACTCTATGGTAATTTTAAAATACCTGTTACACTAACATCTAAATTTCTCTTCAAATCACTTTTATACCTTGGATTGAATTTTTTAGTTAGGATTTATCCAGTTGCTTTCGTTTCATATTTTGCAAAAGCTATCTAAATCCATCGGCTCCTGGATATAGTACAATTTCGACTTCATTTCTTCAAACAGTCTAACTAAAACAAGGCATTAGAGTATTTCAAAAATATCATTCATGAAATCTCTAATGTGAGTAAATACTGAATAGTAAATGTTGAATATAGTTATTAAAAAGTTTTATTGTCAGAGAAAGTGACTCGCATTATCACTTTTAACGCGTGAGTGTGAAAGACAACTTGTTTTTCATTATATATTGTTAATGTATTAATATTTGGGTACTTCGGTAATTCTACCTTTTAGTTTTATATGTAATAGGGGGTATTCTGGTAATTTTGGATTAGCAGTTGGTTGACAAACAAAAGGTAGTCAGACAGTCATTTTTTAATTGTAAGAAAAATATAAAAATAGTAGAATGAAGGTTTTCTCTCCTGCTCTGCGTTTTCCCTTTTTCTAGGGTTTATTTTTCAATATGGTATCGGAGTAGGAGGTATTGAGTTCAAATTCTGCTCCAAAAACAATTTTCCCAAACAAAAAAAAAAAAATCAAGTGTTGGGCTCTTTAAAAAAATATAATAAGCCCAAACTTGATGGGCGTGTTGAAGTATAAAAATGTTAATTATCTACCTCCCCTACAACATAAGTTTTTGGGAGAGATGGTAGTTCAACAGTTGTTGAAGTATACAAATGTTAATTATTTACCTCCCCAAGAGCTTAAGCTTTTGGGAGAGATGGTAGGTCAACATGAATTCGGAGCAGATTAGGCTCTTGATAACGTCGAAATTATCTAGGGTGTTTATCGGTGGATTGATGGTGGATATCTAGCTATAAAAGTGGTGTGGTAGTGGCGGTGCACGGCGGTGTTATATCAACGTTGATGGTGAAAGTGGTGGTGCTGAATATAAATAAAGAGTAGTGAATTGGGCAGAGTTTAGCCTTGTTTTGCATATATTCAACCTTGTTTTTTGTTTGTACATGGAGCCCTATTTATAGGGAGAGAACCGATTAATGTTCAGCATAATTACAACCAAGGACATAGTACAACTAAATCCGCGGTGGATCGTCAGGCCGTAATGGGGCGATGGCGGCGCGGATCCAGGGGCCTATGCTGAGTGTCTTCAATCGGCTAGCCATGTTGTCGGTCTCTGTCTCCAAGTGCAGAGAGGGAGATCTCTGGCAGATCCATCACTCTTGTGCTTGAGCAAGTCGAACATCCTCCAGGTTTGCTCTCATCGTGGGCTTGTACTGGGAGCCCACCAGGTGAGTAGGGATGGGCCTTGCTCGTGGGCTTTACCGTACGTGGGCTCTCCGGCTGCCTCCCCAGTCTTACTCGTAGACCTTAGCGGTCCCGTATATGGGTTCATGGTCGGATGGCGGAGCCGGCCTATCAGCTCTAAATTTGCATTTCTCTTGTGTCCTTCACGTCATTCATAGCGAATCAAGAGGAGATACCAGTTTCCAATCCGTATTATATCCATCCAAACGAAAATCCGGTGTTGATTTTGGTACAACCGCCGTCGGAAGGGAATAACTATCATGAATGGAGCAGGTTCATGCGGATGTCGCTTAACACCAAAAACAAAATAGGTTTTGTTGATGGAACACTACCGAGGCCAGATCCAGAAGACAGGTATTTCGTGGTTTGGAATCAATGCAATACTCTAGTTGCTTCGTGGTTACTCAATTCTGTTATAAAACCTATTGCTCGAAGCGAATTATGGTTAGATTCTGCCTACGAGATCTGGAATGACCATAAGGATAGAGTTTCCAGTGTTGATGCACATAGATTGTCTGATTTGCTAGAGAATATTAGAAGTACGAAGCAGGGTAATCTTACGCTCGCAGACTATTTCACTAATTTGAAGGTCATATGGGATGAAGTTGTTGTTCTTAGACCTAATCCTCAGCGTCATTGTGGAATATGATGTAAATTCACAGTAGCACGGATCGTAAATGAATATACTAAGAATGAGCAAGTAATTAGGATTTTGAAAGGTTTGAATGAGGAATATGAGCAAGTTAGGTCTCAAGTGTTTATGACGACACCTCTTCATACTCTCAAGGTTGCTTTTGCAATGGCTGTCATGGTAGAAAGACAAAAGATGTATACACAGGGACACAATCATGCTATTGATTCAGTGGTGTTTCCTAACATTACTCAAGAAAGTCGTAAAGGTTTTCATTCTAATAACAATACATCCGAACATGGTAAGACTGGTAGGCAAAGTGCTTACTCTGGAAATAGAGCATATGGAGGGCAAGTTGGTCTTGGGAAGAAGGCACAATACACCTACCGTGTCTTTTATGGACACACTGTGAAAACCTGCTATAGGAAAATTGGGTTTCCACCTGGTTTTAAGTCAAAAATGATGGTTAATTGTGTGGAAAAATCCAGACTTTCTAATGGTGAAGGACAACAAGTGATTACTGAAAAGCATGACCAAGTTTGTAATCCACCAAAGGATCCATACCACCAGATTCAAGAACAATACCAGCGAACTCTTAGCATGCTGCAAGGAAGTCAATTATCTAAAAAACATTGTGGTCCAAGAGTGAATCAAGCCTCTTTTATTGAAGACTTCCAACCTATGTTAGGTGTAGTGTCCGAAAGACAATTTGTGTAATTGTTTTTTATAATGGATAACATAATTTATCTCACCTTATTACTTGCTTTGTGCTTGTAAGTAATACACTGCTACAAACCCTAAGTATATCAGTATGTAACCGCTTAACTCAGTGTATGGCATGCACGTGAGGATTGAGTTAGTGGCGATATACTTAAACTGTTAGTCCGTGGTGAACTTAATCAGAGTTTAGGGTCTCATGATTAAAACACCAATAATGCGCCCAGAATACCTTAGGGTGTGATAGTCTTATCCGGACTGTCGGTAGAGGGTACCTAAGTGGGGCATTTATATATGATGGCATTCATATAGGATTGGACCGGTTTAATCTGGGTTTCTCGATATAATTCCGTAATCGAGAAAACTTATTAAATCATTAGATGATCATATATGGATTGACCTTAATCCTGAGGTGATCACAGGGTATTGCTTGTCTCGGGGTAGTGTTTGATGTGTTAGTTAATGATCACTTTGATATGTGATCCGAGTCGCTTCTCATTGGCACTATTCCCTGATGAGTGGGTAGTTCTGTGTTTCACATACACGGAATACATTCCTTCCTGCGGGAAATAGAGAGACAGTCCCCTTATTTGTTAGCCCTAAGAAAATGATCGATCGGCCGAGCTCATATTTAGACTAATTAGCTACTAGTCAGATATGTGAACTAATTGATCACTAGGGGGTTAATGGTAAATAAGGATAAGATATTCTGAGTCGGGTTCACGGAGACTTCCCACTCAGAATGGACAGTCTATGGAGGGTTAGTCCGTATGTAGTGATTATATCAATGGACGCTTGTTTACTCGATAGGTTGAGTGTAAGTATATATCTATAATTGGTAGAGTTCAGTTTCGGGTTTATGGTGGCGTAATCCCGGAATTAATAATTTAAGTATGAATATTCTGTTCGATGAATATTTTACTTAATTATTGGAGCTACTGGTTATAGGTCCATGGTCCCCAACGTGGCTCCTATAATACGAGTTTTTCTTGTTATTGGGCCTCAGTGATGATTAATTGGCTAGCAAATTAATTGATATGCGAAATATTATTTAGTTGGGCTAAATTATATAATACACTGAAAAGACATTTTCTGTGGACCTGGGGTGGTGTGTGTGGCGCCAGTATGAGGGTTTCCTCTTTGGAATAGGTTTTCTCGGATGATGTCATACTGCGCAGTAATTAATTATTTATCCGTTACTTAATTAATTACAAATATATTAGATTGATCATTAATTGATTCTAGAATGAATCTAGAATATCCTAGGATTTTCTAATATGATTAGGAAAATATAATTGTAATTATCTAATTAAATTATATTTTTCCTTGGAGGCCAAGGATTTTTCTTCTATAAAAGGAGATCTCTCCCGAGCCTCACTGACACACAATCCACGAAATTTATACATAAAAAGTGCTAAGGAGTTCGATCCTTAGCATTCCCCGGTTGAAGAAAAACTTCGGTTTTTTCTTGGTTGCATGTTAAGGAGGTTCTGATTCCAAGGATCGGTGTCCACCAACCGCCGTTTGGAGACACGCGTTGGAAGATCAAGGCTACTCATCCAACTATTGGTAAGTAGATCTAAACCCCCTTGTAGGAAGTTTAGATCCTTTGTTTATGATATGTAGTTCTTAGATCGTGATCCATCCGCTGCATAAAGATCTAATTTATTTGGATCTGAGCTCCTACATCCTTCAACCTACACAAGAGGGTTCAGGTAACCGTGGCACTTGTTCAGGTAATTGGATTGTGGATTCCGGGGCTACTGACCACATAGTCCAGAATGTGAACATGTTATCTGACTGTCATAGTGTCATAGGTATGAGTGTAGGTCTGCCTAATGGTGAAGTTGTTGTGGTGTCTGATGACAGATAAATTCACAGTTATTTTCATAACTTTTTATCCCGTTTCTAATATAATTTTGAGCACTTTTATATCAATTCAAGCCATTAATTCCTAAGTTTCATCTAAATGTATAAATAGTAGTTATCATGTAAAATATCATGTTTTTACTAGGTTTTGTACCGGTTCAGTAACCGGAGTGTCGTGTCGGATTTACGCTGGGTATTTGTGGTATTTGCAGATTTATGATAAACTAAGACACCGAGTAACGACACTTTTTGAAGTCAAATCATATCTTTGGAAGGATATAAGAAGTATCACAAGCTTAAGTGGTCAAGTGGACAATCGATTCGTATTAGTGGAAATCGAGAAATATCTTTGACGAACGAATGTCTCATCAAAAAGACATTTTCTGAAGAAGAGTCCTTCATGAAAGTTGTAGATCATTCAACGAGCTTTCTAATGCCTCTTGAATCATGTCATTTGGAGATCTAGAACTCAAGATATGAATTTTTAAAGTTTTATTCCAAAATATAAATTTTTATCCGGAAATTGGATAATTAAGGGGGATGAATGTAATGATGAGACCGGCCCAGTCCGACCCAAACCCGGCCCGGTCCGGCTCCAAGAATTTCATCTATAAAAGGAGCCTCAGATACAATAGACGAGAGTGTACCAATATATATATACTCTTCCTATATATATTTCTCTAATCCCTCTTTCTTAGTAGTAGTAATATATATATTAGTAGGCATTATGCCAAAAATAATGTAGAAGCCGTAGTATCATTGTAATATCATTTCCTTTTTATTTATTATTAATATATATATATATTAGTAGTAGTACTTATATATATTTATGTATCTTTATATATATCTATATAACTATATATCTATAATTATATATATATGCTTATGTACTTATGTATATTTATGTATTTACATATATATATATATATATATATATATATATATATATATATATATATATATATATATATATATATATATATATATATATATTAATATATAATCTATATATATATATATATATATATATATAAGTATATATATATATAATCCACGTAATTTTATGTTTTAATGATTAATCCACGTCCTAAAACTTATTGTAAACGTCTTTGAATTAGATTGATCACCTAGTTCACTATCACACACATCGAACCTATAGATGTATTTTGCGGTGAGATGTGGGATAAGGGGTTTTGGGATCGTTGCGTAGATTCGGCCTAGTTGTTAGGACCGTTTCCAATACAGAGGTTTGTCATCGTTGTTCGAGCGACTCTAAGAGCGTAATCATGTTAGGTTAATCGGTTTTCTAAAGGGAAAATTGATTAACTTCACATAGGGTGTTGAGCGAGAGTTGTTCAGACCTTAACACCAGAATTAGGAGTTGGCACCCGTGGATGTCGTTAAATTACTTTGAAAAGGTAGGTTGGTTAAAACACGCTCCCTGTCAAGTCTTCCCTTAGGGGTGAAAGTAACTCGTTGGATCATAATTCGGCTATACCTTTTAATAACTAGAACTACGACCGTTAGTTAATCTTTACTTTTGCATTAGTGTAATATCTCCCTACCATAATCTTGACCTGAACTAAGTTCTACGTCGACTTCGGTACTTAAACGCTGTTCCCTGTGGATTCGACCTTGTTATCACTATACTACTGTTGACCCGATACTCTGTCGGTTAAAGTTAGCAGTTAGTTATTTTGCTATCAGTGTCACATATAGGCACTGTCAGGTTGCATGAACAATTATATTTAAAGAAAGTGTTATGCATCACTACCTTTTCAATTAATCTGATCTCCATTGGTGGCTTGACTTTATATAATCCTGTCACAATTAGTTTGATGACTGACTCTTGCTTGATACAAGATCAGGGGACTGGGAAGATGATTGGTGTAGCTGAAATGGAACAAGGATTGTACGTGTTGAAGAAAGTTCCAGCTCAATCGAAAGAAAGGAATGTGAGTTGCTGTGTGCAAGATGTGATGCCAGAAGAGATGATGTGGCACTACAGACTTGGGCACTTGTTCAGCACAAGTTTAGGCATTTTGCAGCTGAATTGTCACAGTAACTGTACGGAGTATGTCCTGTATGTCCTCTAACTACGCAAAAAATGAAGTGTTTTTCCTTTAAGACAGAGTGTTACCACTGCTTGTTTTGAGATTGTACACACGGATATTTGGGGTCCCAAGTGTAAATGGGTGTACAAAGTAAAATACAAGCAGGATGGTACTGCGGAGAGGTATAAAGCCCGGCTTGTGGCCAAGGGCTACACTCAAACATACGGCATAGATTATGAGGAAACATTCTAACCGGTAGCCAAGATCACCACTGTCCAATTACTCATGGCCATCGCAACAGTCAAAGGTTGGCATTTGAAACAATTAGACATCAACAATGCCTTCTTTCATGGGGACTTAGAGGATGAGGTGTACATGAAGCTGCCACCCGGTTTTGAGTATACACAGGTTAATCAAGTTTGTCATTTGAAGAAATCACTTTATGGCCTTAAACAACCAAGTCGGCAATGGAACTGCAAGCTTACTTTGGCCCTCTTGGCACAGGGTTTTACATAGTCTAAACATGATTATAGTCTGTTCTTACGCGGTACTGGGACTTCCTTCTTGGCTTTGGTGGTGTGTGTTGACGATATTATAGTTGCTGGTGATGATCTCATGGCCATCAATGATCTTAAGAACTCTCTTCACTCTACTTTTGAAATCAAAGATCTTGGTGATATTATGTACTTCTTGGGCATCGAAGTGTCTCAAAAATCTGCTGGAATCTCATTGTCTCAAAGGAAATATGCTATGAACCTCTTAGAGGATTATGCTTTTCTTGCAGCAAAGTCTGTATGCACACCCATGAGCCCCAAAAAGCTCTTACCGCTGGGGATTCCGAGCCTATACCGGATAACACGGAGTCTGGTTGGGAGGCTGCTCTACCTTACTATAACCAGATCTGACTTGTCTTTTGCCGTTCAGCAGCTGTCGCAATTTCAAGATTTCCCCGCAACCCTGCATTTGCAAGCAGCTCACCTATTGCTTGGTTACGTAAAAACAGACCCTTCTCAAGGTGTATTTAATGCTGCCACCACATATTTGGTCCTTAGTGGTTATGTGGATTCTGACAGGGTAGGTGCAAGTCCATCCGGCGATCCATTACTGGTTTTGGCATGTTCTTTGGCTTCTCCTCGGTTTCATGGAAAGCAAAAAAAACAAACTACAGTGGCTCGAAGCTTAGCCAAAGCTGAATATAGAGCAATGCCCAGTGATGTTTGTGAGATACCATGGCTTCAATTTTTGCTGGCAGATCTACAGCAGTCAGTTACCACTTCTACTTCCCTTTTTGTGACAATCAAAAGTTCCATTCACATTGCCTAGAACCCGGTCTTCCACGAGTGCACTAAACATCTGTAAATTGATTGTCATTTGGTTCGTGAGAAGTTTCAAGCTGGCCTCATCAAGCTGCTCCCTGTTCAATCCAAACATCAGCTTGCAGATTTGTTTACCAAGGCACTTGATGCTCCTCTTTTCCATTCCTTACTGTCATGTTTTCTGCTCACTTCTGTTGTGTTGTAAGCGGTAGGTCCAAACACTTGGAATATAGAACTTGATATTTTATTGATACACAAAATATGCAACAAATGGGACACTTGAAAAATACAAGAAGAGAGCAACTAGAAAGTGTTTGATGTGGGAGACTCACTTCACAACTTGTGTGTATTGTGTTGTGTTGTTGGCCTAAGTTACAACTCCTATTTATAGGGAAGGTAAGAATATCCTAGAAAAAATGGTAGATCCTTCTAGAGAATATGCACACTAGATCTTTCTAGGCAAAGTGTGCATTAGATATTTATCTAAGTATTTTTTTAGAGTTCTAGACTATTCTCTAAGGAAATAATTTCTAGATTTTTCCCATGTACTAGTTGTAGAATAATCTAGAAGTCATTGCCTTCTAACACTCCCTCTCAATGACTTCTTTCTTTTGACGACGAGCTCATTTGCATCCCAAGAGCATTTCTGAATTCCTCGAGCTTGCGTCCGCTTAATCCTTTTGTGAATATATCTGCTAATTGATCTTCAGTCTTCACGTGAATCATCTGTATCTCATCTTGAAGAACCTTCTCTCGAATAAAGTGGTAGTGCACTTCAATGTGCTTGGTCCTTGCATGAAGTACTGGATTCTCTGCTAGTTGAAGTGATGATATATTGTCGCAATGTAAATCCACTGCATAGTCAACCGGCTGGTGTAAATCCTTCAATAACTGCACAAGCCAAGTGACTTCTTGAGCTGCTACAGCGGCTGCCCGGTACTATGCCTCAGTAGTTGATAGAGATACAGTAGGTTGTCTTTTGCTACACCAAGATATTACTCCAGAACCAAGGCTGAACACGTAACCGGTAGTTGATCGGAGAGTGTCATGATCCCCAGCATAATCAGCGTCACAGTATCCAATGAGTCTACATGGCACTCCTTTCTGGTAGAAAATACCGTAGTCATAAGTTCCTTTGACGTACCTCATAATTTTCTGAACTAACTGCCAATGTGGCTTTCTTGGACTTTGCATAAATCTGCTTGCGACGCCAACTGCAAAGGAAATGTCTGGTCTTGTTAACGTCAAGTATATCAGGCTTCCTACTAGTCGTCGATAACTTGTAGGATCATCCAACTCTTTGCCTTCTTTTGAGGTCAAATTGGCATTGACTTCAATTGGAGTTGAAGAAGGCTTGCAGTCTATCATTCCAGACTTCTTTAACAGATCCTTAACATACTTCTGTTGGCAAAGGAACAACCCATCTTTAGTGTACTCGACTTCAAGTCCAAGAAAGTGCTTGAGCTCTCCAAGTTCTTTCATTTGAAACCGGACTGATAAGTTCCTCTTGACTTGTTGAACTTCATTGTCATCATCTCCAGTGATGATGAGATCATCAACATATACCAACACGACTGTTACTTTGTTATTTTGATACTTGATGAACAAACTTGAGTCGGACGGAGCCATAGAGAATCCACAATGAGTCAAGAACTCTGCAATTTTTCCGTACCAAGCCCTTGGCGCCTGTTTCAATCCATATAACGCCTTTCTTAACTTGCACACGTATTTAGGATGAGTCGTACTCTCGAAGCCTTTTGGTTGCTCCATGTGTTGGAATAGTGTCCTAAACCCAATCGGGTTGGACCGGATCCGACCGGGTCGGATCATTTCTACTATTTCTTTATGTTTATACATATATAAAATGGCTTTTATGTTGTCATATATCTGTTCTTTTAAAGAACCAATTATGAATTGTTATATGATAACGCCCTTAGTATTAAACTGTGATAGAGAAACCATGATAGGCGATTATGGTTGATGAGATCTCTAATCACTTTAATAAGTTTGATACTTAAATGTCTCTAGGCGATGTACTATTAAACAGGCATTGGTAGTATAAAGACTAGCACGTATTAGATGTCTTCGTCTTTAAGGGCGTGGATAGATCTCGCTATCAAGTGTAGAGACACTTGACTGACGTGGACGTGTATTAGAGAATGCGGACGAATCCCACTTACACGGATAAGTGTCACACTATGTGGCGGTTGTGTAATTATCCTTAAGACCGAGTCTTCATGGCATCACGGTGTGGATTGTCATGCTTTGACACTATTGAGGTTTCTAGCCACGGGCGATCATGCGGTAGTGATTGGGTATGATATTGAAGCACGCGGAGTATACATGATTGGTCGTCCGGAATCGCGTATCCTATGATTGGGATCGAATATCCGAAATGGCCTTCTTATAAGGAATGTCTTACTCTCGTGAATCTTTGCAAAGTGGGAGTAAACGAGTTACTTCGAGAGAGCTTGATATCCAGATTATAAGATACGGTCGTTAATGTTTGACACTCGACATCGACCGTATGGATATTATTACGATAGGATTGTAAGTTACACGGTAACTGCTTTCACATGAAAGGTAGTAGTCATTGCATTTGACTCTTCCGATGATTCACGGTGTGTTGCTAGACGCTATCCCGTGATCGTTAGGCATGAAGGGCATTTTCGTAATTTGCACTTTGTGTCTACGGCCAACATATTCGGAAGCCTATCGGGTCACACACATATGAACATCTAGTCGGATTAAAATGTGGTTATAGATGATAACCAAATAAGGAAAGTTTATCTCGAGACTATAAAGGTTATAGTGGTAAATTAATATTGTGGTATTTATTTATTATGAATAAATTAAATACAAGATATTAATAATATTATATTAATTAAAGAATATTCCGGATGCCAATTTATTGGCTAAAGGTGCGCAATTTTGGAGTGTATAAGATACACTTGGATTGTGCAATTTAATTAATGGTATTACAATATATTAATATTAGATATTAATATTTATAAATATGTACATACAGCGTGTGTTTGCACCAATTCAAATTGGTGATTAATGCGCACCATATATTTATATATATATAGATTTATTTGTGTTATATATATGTGATATATAAACATGTGTAAATTGATTTATGGTAATATAATAAAAGATAAATATTGTCAATATATGATCTTGACAATATCTTGGGAATATTCAATATAAGATATTGACAATATCCTAGATTTATTTAATATGAGATATTATAATAAATGAGATAAATCAATCAATTATATTTTCCTTATTTTATTGGAAAAATGTTTTCTTCCTTTCTACTCTTCTTTGGGGCGCCACTTTCCTATAAAAAGGAAGTGGGTGTCAAGCTCTTTGGTACATCACAATTGCAAGAGCTCATAGTTCTTGTGTAAAATAGATAGCATCCTTTGGAGAGTTGGAGAGAGGGGAAAAGGGCCGGTCTAGCAACCGGAGTTTTCCAATAGCAATCCATGATGGGATTCCGGCGGGTTGTTCGTGTGGACTAGCGGTAGAGGCCGAACACTTGGGCGGCTCTATGCAGAACTACTCTCCTTAGACGGTCAAAGCGTCGATCTTTTAGATCAACCAAGGTAACCACCGTCTACTATCTATTTGTTTATTGCTTAAACGAAGTCGATCTTGGGTCGATATGAAATAAAATTTTGAATTCATGCTGCGTTCCCTCGTAGATTTCCTAACAGTGGTAGCAAAGCGAGCTTCGAGCTTAAGCAATAAGCATGTAATTGTGCGTAGTTAATTTTATCGTTTAAATCACGTAATTAAAAGATGAAAGATTTTTGATTTGCAAAATTGATACACGAAAAGAAAAAAAAAAACGAGATCTGGTGGTGCTCGGCCGACTGGCGGCGGCACCACCCCAGCGGCGGCGGCGGCGGCGGCAGGGCAGCCTGCTGCCGGCAGTCGGCCGGTCAATGCTGGCGGATCTCCAAATTTTTGTTTTGTGTATTTTGTGATTCAATATGGTTCATAGTTGTGATTAATATCTCATTTGTTTAGTTGTGTCATGTGGCTAACCAATGGTTCAAATAGTTTGGCCATTGGGATGCCACATGGCATTAAAATAATAATGGTCTTTCCAAATTTTATTGGAATAGGCCTAGGCCCTTTCCAAATATTTGATTTGGGAAAAGGCCTAGACCTAGGCCACTTCCAAAATTTTGATTTTGGAAAGTGGCCAGGCCTAAACCAAAATTATTTGGCCTTTCCAAATATTTGAATTGGAATAGGCCTAGGCCCTTTTCAAATATTTGATTTGTAAAAGGCCTAGGCTTAGGCCACTTCCAAAATTTTGATTTTGGAAAGTGGCCAGGCCTAAGCCAAATTTGGTTTAGGAAACCAAAGGCATCCCTTTTGATTACGAATCAAAAGGAAAGAAACAAAAGAGAAATAATTTTAATTTTGATTTATTTTGGAATAGTTCTAATTAATTAAAATTAAAATTAAAATCGGTTTAAAATTAATCGTTAATTTTATTTCGATTAAAATCATTTAATTAATTAAATGTTAATTAGTTAATTGATTGGATAAAATTATTTAATAGATTAAATGTTAATTGATTAATTAAGACGCAAGTAGTTAAATTTTAATTTTATCTTTTTCATAAGATTTTATTGTATGGATTAGATATAGTAGATATAATATGATTATATGGACCCCGATTGATCATGGACTCGACCGATAGGATAGATGTGAATGATTTAATTTTTCTGTTAGTTTAAAAATTGTCCTAGGCCGTTATGAAGAACGTGACCTAGTTTATTTTCTGCATTCATCCCATTCCCATTAGCTTCCCCCGTGTGCGGCGGGTGTATTTATTTTATTCGATAGAATTAAATGTAACAAGAATGGAGCAGAAGATGGAGACCAAAGAAAGACGAAAATAAAGATCCCATTGGAGAATGGAGCATTAAAGATCCTATTGGCGGTTGCAGCTACCCTTAGATTGTGACCCGCGGTTTCGTTAGTTTGTATTCGAAACCGCACCTAGGAAAAGTCCATGATCATACCGGTTATTTTACGCATTTATTTATTTTGTGCTTGTATTTATTTTATATGATACGATAGATGCATGACTAGGCACGATCTAGATAAATGTGTAGGATGTATGTTTACAGAGATAGACATATTTATGATGAGACCATGATTAAAAATTAATTAAGTGAATTAATTTACGAAAAATACTTCCACAACAAAAATCAAGTCGAAATATTGTCTCCCAATATTATAACGACGGTGAAGAGCCTGTGTTCGGATCCAACTGATCGACCACCGCCGGGAGTTGACCTACCACGGGTATATCGTCGTTATTGAGATATGATCGTATGAGATCTCGTGAATATTGGGTTATGACTTGACTAGAGTCTTTCGGTGATTGGCCACCGTCAGGGCCGTCTGACTTTAGAGACAAGGGGTTGACTAACACATAGTGATGTGTATCGCCAAAGAGTTGACTAGTCAACCACTGAGAATCACATAGAGATGTGAATGGTAAAGAGTTACCTACCTATCGAAATTATCTTGGTTGATCGACCACCGCCGGGAATCGAGGTAACTAGATGGGATCTCAGCCACTAAAGAATTTTGAAAATTCTTGAAAGTCAATTGGAAGTAGTTGACTAGTGGGAGCAAAATCATAAACCAAAAGACCATTTTTGATTTTGCGTGTATAAACAACAACACTCTTTTATTTTCATTTTTATGTTGTAGTTTTAGCAAACTTTATATTTATGTTTTATTCTCGATTAGTAAAACCAAATTATGACTGTTACCTTTTGAGAAACGTTCTCAAATATGGTTAAGTAATATTAATCCTTTTAAAATAAGCAATGACATGAGCAATCCCGTTATAGTAGTTAGAGACAAGGAGACTACATATCTGATGCAGTAATCCAAGACTTTAATTATTAAAGAAAAACGGAAGCTCGTGATAGTGGATACGATCCAATATAATCATTCGGTCATACGATGACGAGTTATTCAAACGTTGGATAAGAATGACTAGACCGAATTTTGGAAATGATGTTTTCAAAATTGTAAGATTTAAGTATCGACTTAATTCTACCATTGCTTAAAGGTTAATTAAATAGTTAATGTTTTAAATACGATTTAAAAGGTTAAATGAACTATTTAACTTTAAATTTTCTTTATGAAAGGAAATCAAAGACATAGCTCTTGTGATCTTTCTTAAGCCTTATGAAGACTACACCAAGAAATATTTACAAGTGCTTGAAGGATTAAAAGAGAAATTTAAGGCATGTGCTTAAATAGAGAACTTATTGAAGTTTCTATTATAGGCAAGTGAGTTGAGATAAATCTATTTAAGTTCAGGTCGACTCTTAGATATATGATATCTTGCGAGTGTGATTAAATTAGAAAGATTAAATACAGATATGGAAGGTGAAGCAAACGTTGTAACACTTACCATATTCTGGATCTAGTAAACCGATAAGGGAACTAAATAAATGTTATTATGTTCCGGTTCTTATGAAGGACACAAGTTCAGTTATTTGTTAGGATTTAGCAGACATATTCAATTGTAAAGAATAAATGTTATTCTGATAAAATTGGATGGTCACTGAATCTAACATACTAGATTGTTGTCACTAAATAGTTGATATATGTGATGAGATCTCAACTAAATATTTGTATGGCTATTATCCTTGATATTTGTGGTTGTTCTAGACACAGTCTCTCTGGAAGAGAAGCGTGTAATTAAACGTCATTCTGATGATGTTGAACCATATGATTATGAATCATGTGGGTTAAACGCATCTTATCCAAAGAGGACTAAAATACCCTTTTATGAAAAGGTTATAAATTCTAGAAAATTTGTCTAAAGCCTAAACATACCGATGTTTGTTGGCTTATGACAATTAATGCCACAAATAATTGTTTGTTAATCTCTATGACTATTTTTAGAAATAGTCAAGTGTACTCAGTGAAGTGCATAATTCAGAAATCCCGAAAAGTTCGAGCTAGTACGAATATGAGATTGATGAGCAACTTAGGAATTAATCTTCAATTGGATTGAAGTAATTAATACCTGAAGGGTGTTTCAGAAGTCGTCTGAAAAGGAATAAGATTCTCCCTTCAAGGATACCATATTTGGGATACGCAATTGGATTATATTCCCAAAATGGAAACAACACTTTATATGATAAAGGTGTGACGCAAGCCATGCGAAGTATCCCTTACCCGCTTCGGGATAGTGCCCTTATACTTAACCGAGTTCCAAAGAATAAAGGTTGAATAAATTCCATATTAGATATGGAAGAGGATAATGTCAAATCTGTCTTAACCGATGATTTGAAGTTGTCATAAGCAAAGTCAGAAAGGCTTGGAGCCTAGTACGATATATGCAACTTTGTGGAATATCTCAGCAAGTACGCTAGATATTATTTACTGGTCCGCGGAGCAAAAGGTGTTTGTCTCCAAACATGCTGTCTTCTAGAGGAAGTGTTTCTTCCAAAAGAAACAGTGGGAGTGAATTAGATCTCAAAACAGTTTGAGATCCACAAAGATATATTCAACCATAGGAACGTGAGCGGACACCACATAGCGATGAGGTGTAGATCACTGCTCAGTGCACACAAAAGTTCTGTAAGTCTGTGGATGACCTTAAGCCTGAAACGGCTGCTGGTATGTTCATCTTGAAGAATGAATATCTCACGACTTATGAAAGAATGTTTGAGAGGCAATATTGAGAGATATGGCTAGGAGCCATAATATCTGAATTAGATTCCATCAGTGACAACCAGGTTGTGAACCTAGTCTGTCTTACCTAAGGGGAGTGTCCCTGAAAGGCTGACATGGATAGTAATATGATTACCATAAGGCTATAGTGACGGCTGAAGGGCATGAGGTGTAAACCTTGTAATTGTCTTTATGCTGGCGGCTGTGCCCGGTTCTATTCAGAATATGCTTGTTGTAACTTTGTATCATGACTATATGACAGTGTTGAAGCCGTTGGGCATATAGCTCGATGTTCATAGACGTAAACATGATATGTAAGCTCGTGAGATCCAATTATGGACTCAAACAAGTTTCTCTAGACAATTTCTTTGTTTGATAATCAAAGGCGTTTGATTTAGTCAAAAGAAGGATATGCCCAATGTGCAAGAAGGATAGTGGGAGTGTGTTATGATTTTTTGAGTAAGGTATTGGATATCTCTCTCATGAATCATCTCCCCATGTCACAGTCAATTAATGTTTGGTAATTCAAGATCTTTACGAAAGCACTTGGATTAGCAGTTCTTATTTTAGAAATGAGAATCTATAGTGATAGATTTAACTGCTGTTAAATTATAGTTTACCTATATAGATGTGATGCTAAAAGAGTTTAGCATAGATCGCAACGGGGATACTGCTAGCCGGTGTTCTCAAGATCTATCTATGTTAGGACGTTCGTCCTAAAGATAAGGTGAAAGATGATGCTTATGGAAGGTTTCCTTCGCTACTGCGATAGGAACCATCATAAGAATAATGCCGGATGTTCATAGTCCATGAATAGTCATGAGCAAGTATGAAAGTAAATCTGGTGAATGTCGAGAATATCCTTAAACAAGTTAAGGAAAGTTTCCTAGTTTATTGAAACATGGAATTAAATAAACGAAGATATACAGGCGTATATCCTGAGTCTTACGAAGGCGAATGGGAGCTACAGTCTGGGTTTGCAGTCACTTTGATTAAGTGATACAGTGAGCTGGAAATGTTCTAGCATATGGGTCACTGTAAATTCTACAACGAGGCCAAAACACAGTAGTGCCTTAAGAGGCGCAGCGGGAGCAGTACATGGATCTAGAAGGTTCATTCTTGAACCTTGTACGGTTCTTCCACCTTTTCTGTATAGCTGATATAGTAAGTGGATTCATTGCTTGAAGCAAGGACCAGGGTCTCGTCAGAGATCTGTGTGTGTCTTGAGGTGGTTCCTTTGACTTGGTCAATTGGAACGTGATATGAAGATAGTCTGAGTCCCCATGGATAGCGATCCGTTCATGGCTAGGGCTAGTTGCGAGTATTGCATGAGATTCCTGTGTTTCAACTTGGTCTTGTGTGTGCTAGTGATTGGTTTTAGGCCAAGTGGGAGATTGTTGGAATAGTGTCCTAAACCCAATCGGGTTGGACCGGATCCGACCGGGTCGGATCATTTCTACTATTTCTTTATGTTTATACATATATAAAATGGCTTTTATGTTGTCATATATATGTTCTTTTAAAGAACCAATTATGAATTGTTATATGATAACGCCCTTAGTATTAAACTGTGATAGAGAAACCATGATAGGCGATTATGGTTGATGAGATCTCTAATCACTTTAATAAGTTTGATACTTAAATGTCTCTAGGCTGATGTACTATTAAACAGGGCATTGGTAGTATAAACAGACTAGCACGTATTAGATGTCTTCTGCCTTTAAGGGCAGGGATAGATCTCGTCTATCGAAGTGTAGAGACACTTGGACTGTACGTGGACGTGTATTAGAGAATGCGTACGTTAGACTGACCCACTTACACGGATAAGTGTCACACTATGTGGCGGTTGTGTAATTATCCTTAAGACCGGAGTCTTCATGGCATCACGGTGTGGATTGTCATGCTTTGACACTATTGAGGTTTCCCCTAGCCACGGGCGATCATGCGGTAGTGATTGGGTATGATATTGAAGCATGCGGAGTATTAATGATTGGTCGTCCGGGAATCGCGTATCCTATGATTGGGATCGAATATCCGAAATGGCCTTCTTATAAGGAATGTCTAACTCTCGTGAATCTTTGCAAAGTGGAAGTAAGTGAGTTACTTCGAGAGAGCTTGATATCCAGATTATAAGATACGGTCGTTAATGTTTGACACTCGACGTACGACCGTATGGATATTATTACCGCGATAGGATTGTAAGTTACACGGTAACTGTTTCACATGAAAGGTAGTAGTCATTGCATTTGACTCTTCCGATGATTGGGGGTCACGGTGTGTTGCTAGACGCTATCCCGTGATCGTTAGGCATGAAGGGCATTTTCGTAATTTGCACTTTGTGTCTACGGCCAACATATTCGAAGCCTATCGGGTCACACACATATGAACATCTAGTCGGATTAAAATGTGGTTATAGATGATAACCAAATAAGGAAAGTTTATCTCGAGACTATAAAGGTTATAGTGGTAAATTAATATGGTGGTATTTATTTATTATGAATAAATTAAATACAAGATATTAATAATATTATATTAATTAAAGAATATTCCGGATGCCAATTTATTGGCTAAAGGTGGCGCAATTTGTGTGTGTATAAGATACACTTGGATTGTGCAATTTAATTAATAGTGTTACAATATATTAATATTAGATATTAATATATATATATATGTCCCAGCGTGTGTTTGCACCAATTCAAATTGGTGATTAATGCGCACCATATATTTATATATATATAGATTTATTTGTGTTATATATATGTGATATATAAACATGTGTAAATTGATTTATGGTAATATAATAAAAGATAAATATTGTCAATATATGATCTTGACAATATCTTGGGAATATTCAATATAAGATATTGACAATATCCTAGATTTTTTTGATATGAGATATTATAATAAATGAGATAAATCAATCAATTATATTTTCCTTATTTTATTGGAAAAATGTTTTCTTCCTTTCTACTCTTCTTTGGGGCGCCACTTTCCCTATAAAAAGGAAGTGGGTGTCAAGCTCTTTTGTACATCACAATTGCAAGAGCTCATAGTTCTTGTGTAAAATAGAGAGCATCTTTTGGAGAGTTGGAGAGAGGGGAAAAGGGCCGGTCTAGCAACCGGAGTTTTCCAATAGCAATCCATGATGGGATTCCGGCGGGTTGTTCGTGTGGACTAGCGGTAGAGGCCGAACACTTGGGCGGCTCTATGCAGAACTACTCTCCTTAGACGGTCAAAGCGTCGATCTTTTAGATCAACCAAGGTAACCACCGTCTACTATCTATTTGTTTATTGCTTAAACGAAGTCGATCTTGGGTCGATAGGAAATAAATTTTTGAATTCCGCAGCGTTCCCGCGTAGATTTCCTAACACCATGTATATGTCTCGATCGATCTCACCATGTAGGAAGGCGTTCTTCACATCCATCTGCCATAGCTTCCAAGACTTACTAGCTGCTAGGGCCAGTAAGACTCGTACTGTAGTTATCTTCGCCACCGGGCTAAACGTCTCATCATAGTCTAAGCCATATTGTTGTGAGAAACCTCGAGCAACTAATCGAGCTTTATGTCTTTCTATGGATCCGTCTTGTCGTGTTTTCACCTTGTAAACCCATTTGCAAGATATTGGTTTTACTCCTTCCGGAAGAGGAACAAGTTCCCAAGTCTGGTTTTGCTTAAGCGCTTGAATTTCCTCTTTCATCGCCTGGATCCATTCACCCTTTTTAGACGCCTCTTCATAGCTTGAAGGCTCCATAGTTGCAGTATCATCAACTGTCGCAATGTTAGCATACTTAGGATTTGGTTTCCTCTGTCGAGATGATCTCCTAAGTTGTTGTTCATGATGATCAACTTCCTCCATCTCCGGTGTTGGACTTTCGATACTGCTATATTCCATCTCTTGAGTTGCTGCCGATTTCTCTTGGCCATCATCATTTACTTTCAGAGTGCATAACTCTTCTCCAGTCTTTTCTCTTATTTTCTCTTCTAGAATAGGTGAGTCAGGAAGCTCCTCATCTTGAGATGACCACCAAGAAGATGCTTCATCGAATACAACATTTCTTGACACTATACATCGATTCGTTCTTGGGTCACAACACTTCCATCCTTTTCTTTCCTCATCGTTTCCCAAGAAGATGCATCTGATTGCTTTCTTGTCAAATTTGCTTCGTAGCTCATCTGGGATGAATACGTAACAGACACAGCCAAATACTTTGAAATGACTTACAGTTGGTTTCTCTCTTTTGAGTTTCTGATATGGTGAGATGAATCCAAGCTTTGCTTGTGGTAGCCGATTGATCACATGGGCTGCAGTCTTCATACATTCTGCCCAAAAACGGGTTGGGACATTCTTTGCATGTATCATACTCCGACATGTCTCGGCTAAATGTCGATTCTTTCTTTCAGATACCCCGTTTTGTTGCGGCGTTCTCGGACAAGTCAACTGCCGGCGAATATTATTTTGCTTTAGATATTCCGAGAACTCGGTGGATGTATACTCACCTCCATTATCTGTGCGGAGACAACGGACTCTCTCCGGAAATTTTGCTTCGACTTTACATTTGAATTCCTTGAATTTCTCCAAAGCTTGAGATTTCTCCTTCATGAAATCCACCCACGTATATCTTGAGAAATCGTCAATGAAGGTGATCATATACTTTGCACCTCCAATTGACTGTTGCTTTACCGGTCCAAAAACATCTGAATGAATCAACTCAAGTGGCGCCTTTGCTCGGTATCTCGACTCCTTATATGGGAGTTGATGCGCTTTTCCATATTGGCATCCGGCGCAAACCGTGTCGTCCCGACATTCCAACTTAGGAAGTCCTTTGAGCATAGACTCTTTCATCATGACCTTAAGTCTCTTATAATCGGCATGTCCCAGACGTGCATGCCATAGATCAGCTGTGTCATTTTTCTTGGTTTTCTCTACATATGCTGCTTCAGCAGTCAGTACATATACTGACTCCTTCTTTTCACCTTCTAGGATTGGAGTCCCAACGACTCTAAGATCACGATAAACCTTCACATCTTGTGGACTGAACAATACATAATTACCTGACTCTGTGAGTTGTGATACTGACAAGAGATTTTTCTTCATTCCATCAACATGCATCACATTTTGCAGTATCACTGGCTGAGAATTTGAGCTTGGCGTGATCACTGTTTCTCCAATGTGTCTAATTGGAAGCTTAGTGTTATCCGCCGGTACGACAACACGACCTCCTTTGTATTCTGTCATACTTTGAAGTCTTTCTTTATCACCGGTCATATGATTGCCAGCTCCTGAGTCAACGATCCACAGATTGTGAAAGTTAACACGCCCAATATCACTTGTCATAGTTGCTGCACAAGTTACTTGGTCTTCTTTTTTAACCATAGTAGTGTCAATATTTTCTTGCTCGGACTTCAACCCTGAGAAAGATGCGTGGACATCCCACTCTGTTTCACTTTGATCATCTCGGGTATCTGAAGTGGCGGCGTTTCCTTCAACTTGTCTCTTCTTGAATCTACAATCTCTTGCAAAATGTCCCTTTTTGCCACAATTGAAGCAAGCATTTTGTTGCTTGTGAAAGCGTTTGTCTCCTCCTTGAGGTCTATCATTACTTTTCTTATTAGCATGTCTCTTCTCTTCAGCTCCCCCTCTTTGGTAACTCCGTCCTTCGTCCTTTTGTTGTTTTCCATCATATTGTCTTTTGAATCCTTTATTGTTATATCTGTTTGATTTTCCTCTTGCTTGACTTGCATATAGTGCCTCTTCTTCCGATTTTATCACTACGCCTGCCATTTGCTTAGCCAGCGACTCCTGGTCTGCTAATAAATTTTCCAGCTCATCAATGGTTGGTTGTGTGGCCCAACCTTGTATTGCCGTTGTGAAACTTAGATACTCGGGTTTTAAGCCGTGTATCAATATTCTTCTCATCCGAGACTCACCAATTTTGGACTCCGGATCTAATTCGGAAATCTCATAACACAGAGATTTTACCTTGGTGAAATAATCTCTGATTGATAAATTTCCCTGGGTGAGCGACATCAACTCATTCTCCAGTATTTGCAGGCGTGAAATGTTCTTCCTCGAAAAACGACTAGCCAACGTGTCCCATGCTTCCTTCGGCGTAGTGGCTTTCCGGATATGCTCAATCATCTCATCTTCGATTGATGTCTTTATAGCAAACATGGCTTTCGCAGCTTTCACCTTCCATTTACGCAAAGCCGTGGCATCCGTTGAAGCGGGCGGCATTGCGTCACTTCCGGTGACATACTCCAACAAATCTTGGCTCTCTAGGTATGACACCATACACGATTGCCATGTGCTATAATTGTGATTATTTAATTTTTTAATATTACTCACCGAAAAATCCGCCATCGTGACTTAGTTTTGTTGCACTGTCAAACACTAAGTAAGCTAGGTCCCAGACCAAACAGCTCCACAGTCCCGGACTCCGCACGAACAAGAATCGTTGAGTGATTCTTCTCAAACGGTGAATAATATCCTCCGACCTTTTACTCCGGCAGAGTGACGACGTCGTTGGTCCCCGACCAAATATCACCACCACAAAAAACTACGCCCAATCGACAAGGCTCCGATACCACTTGTTGTGTTGTAAGCGGTAGGTCCAAACACTTGGAATATAGAACTTGATATTTTATTGATACACAAAATATACAACAAATGGGACACTTGAAAAATACAAGAAGAGAGCAACTAGAAAGTGTTTGATGTGGGAGACTCACTTCACAACTTGTGTGTATTGTGTTGTGTTGTTGGCCTAAGTTACAACTCCTATTTATAGGGAAGGTAAGAATATCCTAGAAAAAGTGGTAGATCCTTCTAGAGAATATGCACACTAGATCTTTCTAGGCAAAGTGTGCATAAGATATTTATCTAAGTATTTTTTTAGAGTTCTAGACTATTCTCTAAGGAAATAATTTCTAGATTTTTCCCATGTACTAGTTGTAGAATAATCTAAAAGTCATTGCCTTCTAACAACTTCCCCTTCTAAGCTTGTTGGCCCAGCTTGAGGGGGGTGTTAGTGTATTAGTATTTGGGTATTTTGGTAATTCTGCCTTTTAGTTTTATATGTAATAGGGGGTATTCTGTTAATTTTGGATTTGCAGTTGGTTGACAAACAAAAGGTAGTCGGATAGTCATTTTGTAATTATGAGAAAAATATAAAAAGAAAAGAATGAAGGTTTTATCTCTTGCTCTGCGTTTTCCCTTTTTCTGGGGTTTATTTTTCCACAGATATAGATCATCTCTAGAGCGCTCATAAATTTCAGGATATAACACTTGGCCATTAATGTGTTGGAACAAAGTGATATCATTTTATCGGAAAGAGTATGACTGATAACTTTGGTTAATCGCGATGGAGCCTTAATTGGGTCAAGATGTGTTCACCATATCATCCTGATGAAACATTGAGTTATTTATACTATGTGAAATTTTAAAGCCAAAAGCTACTTTCATTTATGAACAATTTCTTATGATGCCTGCACTAGGATGGCTTGATCCCTACAAGGGTTTTTAGGCAATCACTTAGATGATGCAGCCGCTACATCCATTTTTTTACATATCAAAAAAAAAAAAAAAAAAAAAAAAAAGGGAAAAATGTTAGATATTTTTTCATAAATTTACATATTTTAGTGATAGTTTGCATTCGAGTTTTCGTTCAGATAAATATTGTCGAGGGGGCACCGTCCCTTTGCAGGGGTTGAGGATGCAACGACTAATCACAGGGGCTCGGGGGCAACGGCCCTGAAAGGTAAACACCTCCAGCAAAATGGTTGTGCATCGGCAATGCGAAGTGACATGCCTCTGCAATGCGAAGAGATAGGGAAACTTGAAGAAATATGCCCGAAAAGTAAAAAGTTGGAAAAATATGCCTGAAAAGTAAACATTTGAAAACTATGCTTGCTTCCGACGCACAAGGCACGCATGACCACTGCGCGACGCACGCGCGACGCATGCGTCGAGGCATATTTTGTCAATTTTTTTACTTTTCCGGCATATTTCTTCAAGTTTCACATAACTTTACATGCAATGAGTAATGTCTATTGCTGTTGCAACATTTCAGATAAGGCACTTTTTGCCTATAAAATGCACTCAATGCAAACATGAGATTCATTCAATTTGAAGAAAAAAAGTGTCATCGATTCATATCTGAGTGTCTATGGTTTGATCAAACGAGTCACCGTTTGAATCAAACACCTTCATTGTATCCTGAGGGATTTTCTTTTGATTCATGTGTTGACATTTGTAAGCAACGAAATATCTCTTAAAAGACAACGCAATCTATGTGCATTGGAGTTCATTTTGTGTTAATTTTCCAACAAATTGGTCACGTTTTAAGGACACTCGGAGACCAATTACGAGCTTTTGCATTATACTTGGCCAAGCACCCGTCTCTTGGCGTACTAAGAAGCAAACGACTATGTCTAGATCAAGTGTAGAAGTTGAATACCGCTCAATGGCTAGTACTTGTGAAATCATATGCATAAAAGCTGTTTTGAAAGATTTGGGGTTCGACCATAGGCAGCCTGCAAATATTCCAAAGCGTACAAAGCTCATACAGATCGATCGTCATCTAGTTCGAGAAAAATATTCAAAATGGGATAGTCCGCGCCTTATATATCCCTACTAGAGGGCAACCGGATGATGTGCTTACCAAGCCACTAAGCACAAAGCATTTCGAGCATATGCTTACCAATCTGGGTGCATTAAAAATACACTCAAACTTGATGGGAGCGTAAAAGAAGGATAATTAAGTTCAAATTTCATCTCAAACCACTTTTATCCCTTAGTTTGAGGGCTTCATGCTTAGTCAATGACTTGCTTCACCAGGTTGTTGTGGTTGTGTTTCAGTTCAGGCCAAAGTCTTTCGTAAATAGGTTTACTTAATAAATACGGATGAATGGACGACTATTTTGTCGTCTTGCGTTTTTTTTTATTGCCTTCTTCCACTTTTGATCTCCACCACCGTCCTCCCTGACCACTGATCGGCAGCTAAATTACAATTTTGGTCCTCTAACTAGACACGTTTTTCGATTTTGGTCCTGGTTTTTCTCCGGCGACAATTTTAGTCCTATAAGTGGTCTTTTTTGCAAAAATAGTCATGAACACCGGAAATACCACTTACAAGACTAAAATTGTCTCCGTAAAGACCACTTACAGCACTAAAATTGTCGCCGGAAAAGACCCATTTTAGTCCTGTAAGTGGTCTTTCCGGCGTTCAGGACTATTTTTGCAAAAAAAGACCACTTACAGGACTAAAATTGTCGCCGGAGAAAAACCAGGACCAAAATCGAAAAACGTGTCTAGTTAGAGGACCAAAATTGTAATTTAACCACTGATCGGCCTTGGTCTCCACTGAAGTAATCCAGTGAAAGGTAGAAGATGTGGCACCGCCTCACTCACTTCTCCCCAACATCTCCATAGTTTCCATACTTCTCTATAATTCTGAAATAGCACATACCAATTGATCTAAAGCTTTTTACAATTTCACTTCTATTAACCGAAAGATCGAGAAAAATCTTGACAGATAACTACGGAGACGCATAGCCCTTTTATTTTTAGGTCTGGTTTGTGCCTATCTTTGTAGGTTTTTCATTTTGTAAATATGTTTTCTCTTGATCTAATGGTTTTGTTTATGCTTTACTCTATTTCTTTGTCGATATGTTATCAAAAAATTGATTTTCTTTTTCTCCGTTGTGCAGAATCCGACGATAGTGGCAGTGGCGGTGGTGGCGGATCTGATGATGGTGACGGTTTATTATCCCTGCTTCCACGTTCTATGCATTTATCATGTTTCTTTCGTCTCTTTCCCTCTTCAATCTTTTTCTTTCAGTTTTTTTTATTGCAGTCAAACTGATGATAATTGTGTGGGTTTGTCATTTCAATCATGTTTACAAAAGCTAATTGGATAAGTTATTTAAATTCTCTGCCAATTTAAAATATGGATATTCATGCAAATATTTTCATTTTGTAAATATGTTTTCTCTTGATCTAATGGTTTTGTTTATGCTTTACTCTATTTTTTTTGTCGATTGTTATCAAAAAATTGATTTTCTTTTTCTCCGTTGTGCAGAATCCGACGATAGTGGCGGTGGCGACGGATCTGATGATGGTGACGGTTTACTAACCCTGCTTCCATGTTCTATGCATTTATCATGTTTCTTTCGTCTGTTTTCCTCCTCAATCTTTTTCTTTCATTTTTTTTGATTGCAGTCAAATTGATGATAATTGTGTGGGTTTGTCATTTCAATCTTGTTTACAAAAGCTAGCTGGATAAGGTATTTAAATTCTCTTCCAATTTAAAATATGGATCTTCATGCAAATATGATGCGATTAGATATTTGTTTTTATATATTTTAAGATATTCTTCAAGAAAATTGTTGACGGTGTGCAATAAATCCTTCCCTACCAAATTAACCTTTGATTTTTTTTATTTTTTTTCCAGAATAACAACATTTGGTTACCAAAATGGACCGAGGGTGGTCAACTTGGTTGTGACAATTGATGCTGTAGTGTAGACTAAACTTATTGAACTTTCTTTCACCTTGATTTTTGCTTTATCTTATTCTTGATGTTGAGAATTATTTGTGATTGGATAAAATGGTTGTTAGTAAAAAAAAAAAATCTTCACCATAATCCCCCTCCTACATAGTCTATATTTTTCCACTGCGTTTAGAAAGTTGGAAGGATCCCGTACCACGTTCTGCTCATGATGAGCAGGACTGATTGCTTGCCTTTTGTGGGATATTGTACATAGTAGTTGTTAGCACCACCAATCTTTTTTGGGATATTATATTTGTTACGATTGCACGGATTAACCGGAGAGGTGTCTTGGCTGTAATTTAGTGGATTAGTCCTTCTTAATATGCTTTGCAAAATTTTACAATGCTAATGTTGGTCTTTACTTCAAAGATTTCCGCTTCTGTGTTTCTGTTTTGTTGAATTTTCTGGTGTTAGGTAATGCATTTGAATTTGGTAACGGATGATAACCGGTATTCCACCTTGCAAACTATATGTGCAGGTTTATTATTAATTGATGAATCTACTTCTGGGCTCACACTACTACAAAATATGATATAGGTCACACTTAAGATATGATAACAATCACAGTTTCATTAAAACCGAGACAACGAAAATATATATATCACACTTGCAACTTTCTATCACACTTATTGAAAAACTGAGATAAGTTATATTAATCAATCTCATTTTTAAAGCGTGACTTAATTGATACGATTTTTCTTCACATTTATTGAAAACCGAGATAAATTATATCAATCAATCTCGCTTTTAAATTGTGACTGAATTGATATGATATTTCTATCACAGTTATTAAAAAAGCGAGATAAATTATAGGGCCAAAGATCCAAAAGTACACAAAACGGACTTATTAGACTTATAAGGACAAAAAGGAATATGTTGGACTTATAAGGACACAAATTAGATAGATAGACTCAAATACCCTTAATGAAGGAAAAAGGGAAAAAAAATGGGCAGCACGCTGAATGTTTGTGATTTTTTTGTTTCTTTTTTCTTTTTCTTTTGGATACAGATCCTGAATGTTGTTGCTTTTTTTTGTTTTTTTTTTTTGGGCCAATTATTTAAAAGGACTTATTTTCAACTTATTAGGGGTAATAGGACACTCCGAAATCTTTTTTAGTTATAAGGACATTCTAATTTTAAGAAGGAAACTTATTTAGTTATAAGGACATTCTAATTTCAAGTGGATAAAGAGGAAAAAGGAAAAAAAGAAAAGAAGGAGGGAAAAAAAGCGTTCAAAGTAATAAATAAAAATATTAAAAAAACTTACTGTGTGCGTAGGTTTTTTTTTTATTTTTTTATTTTATAATTCACCATATTTCTAAATGTCATATATTTTGATCTAAAACTCGGATCATCATAATTTTTTAACTAAAATTCATATTTTTTCGTCTTCTTTATTCTAAAATCAAATTTGATATTTTTCCGAATAAATTTCATAAAATCAATTTTTTTCTTCATAAAAATCGGCGTGACGTATTGATCACCGTCATGCATTGACCACCTACCCGGATGCATTGGCCACCGGGATCCATTAACCACCCCGATGCATTCACCGCCGCGATTCATTGGCTACCATGATGTATTGACCGCTGCGATCCATTGACAACCTTGATCAGTGATATCTCATTGTAGCGATTTATGCAGTGATGTCTTATTGTATCGAATTATGTACTGACGTATTATTGTAACGATTTATGCAGTGACGTGTTATTGTAACAATTTATGCATACCTTTGGTTGTAAAAATATGCATTTAAACCAAAAAAAAAAAAGAAATACAGTTATTTTTCAAAATTATCGAAAATTTAAACCAATACTAATCAAATAAACCAACATCAATCAAATATTTAGAGATAACAAAGAAATAAAGTTACTTTACAAAGTTATCAAATGTGTGTAGCAAGTTGTATATGCGGTGACATCAATATAATTGCATCAGTTATCTAATTGTAAATACAGTCATCAATGTCACTGCTTCAGACATCAATGTCACTGCAAAAGTCATCAATGTCCCTGCATCAGACATCAATGTCACTGCATAAGTCGTCAATGTCACTGCATATAACCTAACAACTGCATCAGTCAGCTCTGCTCTTGTTTTGCATTTCTCCAAATGTGGAGCTTTTAATATGGATAGAGGTACAAGTTTGGTGAAACTACAAAGACTCTTCACTATGGCTCTTGTAATGGCCACACGTTGTTTGTGCCCTCCTGATAATTGGATTCATTGTGAAATCCCTCAATTCTTTAACACGATCTTGAATCATTTGACGATCTTGTTTAGCTTAATGTCCATGCATCATTCATCAATTTCACTGCATCGGACATCAATGTCCCTGCATCAGACATCAATGTCCATGCATCAAACATCAATGTCATTGCATAAGTCATCAATGTCCTTGTATCAGACATCAATGTCACTGCATAAGTCATCAATGTCACTGCTTCAGACATCAATATCACTGCATAAGTCATCAATGTCACTGCTTCAGACATCAATGTCACTGCATCTTAAAAAAAACAAAACAAACAAACATCAGCTCCAGCGCTTCATCTTTTTTTTTTCTTCCAGCGCTTCATTTTTTTTCCTTCCTTTCTTTTTTCTTCTTTATCCACTTGAAATTAGAATGTTCTTATAAATAAATAAGTTTCCTTCTTAAAATTAGAATGTCCTTATAACTAAATAAGATTTCAGAGTGTCCTAAATGATCATTAATTCTCTAACGACGGCCTTATAACTAATTTGCATTTTTTTTATATTTTTTTTAGCACACGCTGCATGTGTTGTGAATTTTATTTTATTTTATTTTTTGTTTGTGATCCGGAGGTTGTAAATTTTAAATTTTTTTTCCTGGACCGTGAAAATTTATTTTTTCTTTTTTTTCATTGACCATCATGATACATTGACCATCCTGATGTATTGACCACCGCGATGCAGTGACCACCGCGATGAACTAACAGCCGCGGTGCATTGACCACCACGATGAAGTGACCACCGCGATACAGAGACACCGTGATGCTCTAACAACCGCGATGCAGTGACATCGTGATGCATTGACCACCGCGATGCAGTGATCACCCCGATGCAGTGACCACCCCGATGGATTGACCACCGTAATGCAATTATCAACCCAGATGCAGAGACACCGCGATGCAGTGACCACCCTGATGCAGAGACATCACGATGTTATAACATTTGACAATGCAGAGACATCGAACTGATGCAGTGACCGCCCCGACGCATTGACCGTCGAGACGCATTGACTGTCGGGACAGACTGACCGCCCCGACGCATTGACCGTTGCGACGTATTGACCGTCGAAACAGATTGACCGCTCCGATGCATTGCACCGCCATGACTCATTGGCCGCCCCGACATATTGACCGCCGCGACACATTGGCCGCACCGACGGATTGACCGTCGCGACGTCATATTTTTAGTAGTGACGTCATATTGTATCCATTTATGCAGTGACATCATAATGTATCAATTTATGCCATGACGTCTTATGGTATCGATTTATGCAATGACGTCTTACAATGACATCTTATTATATCGATGTATGAAGTGACGTTTTATGGTATCGATTTATGCAGTGACGTCTTATTGTATCGATTTATGCAGTGGCGTCTTATTATATTGATTTATGCAGTGACGTCATGCAGTGACGTCATGTAGTGACATCATGCAGTGACGTCATGCAGTGACGTCGTATTATATCGATTTATGCAGTGACATCATGTAGTGACGTCGTATTATATCGATTTATGCAATGAAGAAAATCCAACGGAAATTTCATCAAATATTTACACAAAATTCTAGTGTAAACATGAAGACAAAAATTCCATAGTAGTATTACACGTTAATTACGTTCAAAAAGTAATAAACTATATTTAATCAAGTGACATTTATAAATGTATTACATACATATATACCTGGTCATATACCATAAGTAGTCTGAAACATCATTAGCAACTTTCTGAACAAGGATTCTCTTGGTACTGACATGGGCGTTACCTTTAACAACAGTGTCATGAACATCTTCAGGCAACCAACTCCATTTAAGTGAACTCGGTTCGTTTTCTGCACCGTTCGGTTTCTTTACTCTTACTGAAGTTTGGGTGTTCACTTTAGCAGTATTGTATACTTCATTATTGCAATCATGAAGTATACTAACAGACTATGCTGGCACATTGTGTTGGACACCTTGGTATGTTATATTGGCGTCTGTTGATTGGTTAGCGTTTCCGAAGAAACAGCTTGATGTGCCATTGTATGTATACACAGTTGTCTAATTAAACACCATATAATATACATGTTAGTAATTAAGTTATAAAAAGATAAGTTATATGTATAAAAGGCTATATAAATGATGGATATATATGTATATACATACAGAAACAGAGTTGCCCAGATCTGTGCTGTTAACATCTCCATAGGTAAGAATTTTCTCTATTGAGTGTAATGCATCATGCAGTTGTTTCAAATGCCCATATTTTGGTTGGTTTAATGATCCTAAAGAAACATGACCCAAACAAAAAACAAAAAACAAAAAAAAACCCATGATTAGAACAATATGTATTGATGATCAATTTAAACCATTTTATATAGCAAATTATATAAGGAAATGATGTGCAAAAAATAAAGAGGAATTTATTACCGTATTCAGTGAGAGGGGCATCATAGTCATAAGTGGTTGTAATATACAAATTTGAAACAACCACCACCCGCATCCTTCTCCTCCCAATTCCAACCGGCACTCTTCCAACCCCTTTGTTATTAAAATTTTGCTTTCTTCCGGAAGAATATGAGGATGAGTCATACAGGGATTTGCGATCGACAGGGAAACGCGATCGGGGATGTGTGTGATCGGAGGGAGTGAGGATGGAGAGAGTAGGCTGAAGAATGAAGAAGGTAGAGCCAATAAGAATTCCGACGAGGATGAAAAAGAGCATTTTCTCTTTGAGAAGATAATTGAGAGATCTAGGGAGAGAACGTTGGGGATGTTTGAGAGATTTTAGGTTATTTTATTAGATTAGGGGTACTTTGGTCCATGTAGATATATTATGTCCGTATAAATCCAACAGATTCCTTTATGTCCTTATGGGGCTAATAAGTATAAAAAAACTATACTTTTAAGGAATTAACCCTAAATTATATCAATCAATATCACATCTAAAACTGCGACTGAATTGATATGATATTTTTGTCACAGTTATTGAAAAAACAAGATAATTTATATCAATCAATCACAATTTTAAACGGTGACTGAATTGGTATGATATTTTTGTCACAGTTATTGAAAAAGCGAGATAAAGTATATCAATTAATCTCATTTTTAAACAGTGACTGAATTCATATAATATTTTTGTCACAGTTATAGAAAAGTGAGACAAATTATAACCACTAATACAAAAAGAGACATAGATAATACTTATAGAAAGATAATGATCACACTTTGAAAAGAACTGAGACAAAGAAAATGTATATATCCCACTTAAATTTTTTATCACAGCTATTAGGTGTGAAAAAAAAAATGATCACACTTTTTTAGGTGTGATTGAAATTATAATAGATCTCGGTTTTTAAGTGGGTTAACAACTACTAAAATAGATCACGGTTTATAAATGTGTTGAAATTATAATAGAACTCAGTTTTTAAGTGTGATAACAACTATAATAGATCAGGATTTTTAAGTGTGATAACAACTAAAATAGATCACAGTTTTCAAATGTGTTGAATTATAATAGATCTCGGTTTTTAAGTGTGATAACAACTAAAATAGATCACAATTTTTATTATCACGGTTTTTAGGAAAATTTGAGACAAGAACATCAATCACAGTTTTTAACTGTGATTAATATAATATGATATTTTATGATGAGATTTCAGTTTAGTGTGGTCGAAAACGACAAGAAAGTAGGCATCGGCCCAGCGGTAATTAGTGTGGTTCCTTAATCCGAAGTATCCGGGTTCGAGTCCCACTGGGAACAAAAAAACGTGTGTGAGTATATTTCGTTTTCGAAAAAAAGAATGATCACACTTTTTTAGGTGTGATTGAAATTATAATAGATCTCGGTTTTTAAGTGTGATAACAACTACTAAAATATATCACAGTTTTTATATGTGTTGAAATTATGATAGATCTCGGTTTTTAAGGTGATAACAACTATAATAGATCACGGTTTTTAAGTGTGATAACAACTAAAATAGATCACGGTTTTTAAATGTGTTGAAATTATAGTAGATCTCGGTTGTAAGTGTGATAACAACTAAAATAGATCACAATTTTTATTATCACGGTTTCTTGAAAAACTGAGACAAAAACATCAATCAATCACAGTTTTTAACTGTGATTAAAATAATATGATAAAATATCAATCAATCACAGTTTTTAACTGTGATTAAAATAATATGATATTTTATAATGAGATCTTAGTTTAGTGTGGTCGAAAATTTGAAGAAAGAAGGCATTGGCCAAGTGGTAATTAGTGTGGCATGTCAATCCAAAGTATAAGGGTTCGAGTCCCACTAGGAAAGAAAAATATGTGTGCTTATATATTGTTTTCGGAAAAAAAACACTTTTATAGGTGTGATCTAAATTATAATAGATCACACTTTTTAAGTGTGATAACAACTAATATAGATCACAGTTTTTAAATGTGTTGAAATTGTAGTAGATCTCGGTTTTTAAGTGTGATAACAACTATAATAGATTACGGTTTTTAAGTGTGATAACAACTATAATAGATCACAGTTTTTAAATGTGATGAAATTATAATAGATTACGGTTTTTAAGTGTGATAACAACTATAATAGATCACGGTTCTTAAGTGTGATAACTATTATAATAGATCACAGTTTTTAACTGTGATTGGATTAAAATACTTTATGTCACACCTCAATATGCCACACTTTTGAGGCCGTGACTAATGTGAATATATCACACTTAAAACCCGTGATCTTTATGCTTTTTTGTAGTAGTGTCAAGTCTTTGTTGTTATTATTGTTATTGTTGTTGTTGTTGTTGTTGTTGTTGCGGTTTTAATAAAATGAAGCCTTCAATGATTGGACACATTCTTAATTGTTCTTAATGTCTTTTGCAGTGTCGGAGAGGCCGACATAAACAGTGACGATGACGGTGGATCTGATGGTGGTGGTGGTGGTGGTGGCGGTGGATAGATCTCCGTTACAGAAATCTCTATCCATTAGTCATGGTTACTTGATCTCCATTACATCCTTTCTTGTTATGATAAATATTGCTCCTTTTTAACCCATTTCCGTCTCCGTTGTTTATTAAAAATAAGTAATTTATTCCTATGTAGTTTGATTGCAAGAAATAGGCTAAATTACAATTTTGGTCCTCTAACTAGACACGTTTTTCGATTTTGGTCCTGATTTTTCTCCGGCGACAATTTTAGTCCTGTAAGTGGTCTTTTTTTTTGCAAAAATAGTCCTGAACGCCTGAAATTAAGACCACTTACAGGATTAAAATTGTCGCCAGAAAGAACACTTACAGGACTAAAATTGTCGCCGGAAAAGACAAATTTTCGTCCTGTAAGTGGTCTTTCCGGCATTCAGGACTATTTTTGCAAAAAAAAGACCACTACAAGACTAAAATTGTCGCCGGAGAAAAACTAGGACCAAAATCGAAAATCGTGTCTAGTTAGAGGACCAAAATTATAATTTAGCCTCAAGAAATGCATCCTTTTAGAAAAAGTATGAGTCGAACCACCAGTGTGTTGAAAAGTGAACTTACTAAATGAATGTATTCCACAAAGATTTTCAAAATTGTATGTTTTATAGCTTAATCATAAGCTGTTAAGAAACTGAAAAGCTCATCACTCAAATTTTCAACCTTCTTGTACCTCCTACACATCAAGGTGCACGTGTATTTCGTACAACTTTCTTCAACAAATTATGTTGGTTGCCTGATATTTTTTGATTTTTTGGAAAGTGAATGAGTATATGTTCCATGAAGCAACACTCACTGAGACATCGGCTTCTCAGGTTCTATCCCTTTTTCCCACATGGTTTTCCCGTTGAAGTTTTTCATGTGTTTTTTAAATAACTGCACAAGTTCATTTTCAATGTTGTTCAATATATATATATATATATATATATATATGGCTTTATGGAATCCCCTCTTTTAATTGTGTATGTATAATTGGTGTATGTTGTTCAATTGAGGCCGACAATCAGATCAAATAAGTTATTTTCTCTTTATTCTTGAATAACTGTTTTTTTATATCAATTCGCATTGAATGCGTTGCTGTCGGAATTTGGCTTATTGTGAGTGATTTGATTTGTTCAAGCAATTTGAGCAAATAGGATGAATGTTTAGGTGAATGCAGTTTTTGGATGTAAAACAACTTTAGCAACGCTGAAAGAAAGGGTACACATGTATGTAATGAACAACATAAATACTTTTGGAATGTACATTAAGGCTGCCCCTTTCAACATGACAACTAAATTACAAATGGTTTAGGCACCTACTGAGCATAATCCAACTGCAGGTTCTGATACATTGCATCACAAATGATGCGGCCAAAACGATAAACTCATAGAAATTTAAAATAAAGGGCCCACCGTGCATCGCACGGTACGCCTATCTAGTATCTATTTATTGGTGCATAACGTAACCAAAGAATAAGAATGTGGTAATTTTTTTATTTAATAAAATAAATAGCTTTAGCTATTATCTTTAATTAATTTTTTTGGTTTTAATTGAGAACAATTAATATTATCTCTTACAATTCGGATCAAAGAGATAATACAACAAAAAGCAACCCATTTCGGCTACGGGACAAAGGGGAGTGGATCAAGGGCGGACGCAGGATCTCGGGTGAGGGGGCCAATAAAATTTTTAAAGGCAAATAAAAAATTTAAAGGGGGGCAAACGATATGCTTTGTACATATATTAGTGTAATTTTCCGGATCAAGAGGGGTCAATTGCCCCCTCCCTTAGTTGTTTGTAGCTCCGCCACTGGAGTGGATCCTCTAAGGTATTTAAGATGGTTTTAATAGGAAATGTTCATTATTCTCAAATTTAGTTTGATATAACAATATTGCCAGGCCTTGATTGAGTAAAGTTCTATTTTTTATTTTTATTTTTTTGAGGAAAACCATTAGATTTTATTACGGTAAATCCACCAACATGGCAGAGATTATATTAAAAGGGGATGAGTACCCCAAGAAATAGATCCCACAGCCGTGACAACATGTCTAGCAAGTAGGTGCGTCGAGACAGTACCAGTACGTTTAACAAAAGTAAAGCGACAATAAGCAAAAGAATCGAAAGCTAAACGGCAGTCACTAGCAAGGCAGTCCAGAACCAAGAGATATTCCGACGGACGAGATAATGCATGAATACAAGATAAGCAATCGTTCTCAAAAAGTATAGAAGAAAACCGTAGTCAGGCTACCTCTGCAAGAAAACCGTATGTCTCGTATGTGTTATTAGTTATTTCGTCACCGTCGTATTTTGTTAGGTTACATTGTTAGTAATATTAGGCAAATGCATATACTTAGCCATTAAATTATAAAAAAAGGCTAAGGCAATTATATACATATACTAAAGATATTAAATGATAAAAAGGCTAAAGGCAATTATTATATTAAATATGATACAAGGCTATTAAATATCAAATTATACTAAAGACGATACAATGCTATTAATTACAAGGGAAAAAAACATAATTTTCACATAATTAGTATATAATATATTATACTAATAATATATTATATAATAATTATGTGAAAATGATAATGAAATTATAGTAAACATTATATGATAAAAAAATGGTGCTTTTCTAAACAAAAATAATAATAAAAATTACGCCAATATTATTGGCGTTAAACCTGTCTTAACGCTAATAATAGTGGCGTTAAAACACAGTTTACGCCAATAATATTGTTGTTAAATTCATCCACCGTAGAACAGCCAAATATTGGCGTAAATTCATCCATTTCATCGTCTTCATCAATTTCTTCAAGAAATTCAAAACAATTACCCAACCTTTTGGAGAATAACAGCTAAATTACCCCAATTAAATTACCCCTGACTCCTTTTGCACAACAATAATAAAAAAACAAATAATTTCTGATAAACATGAATAATCACCTCATCGTGTATCTTCGATTGTGTGTCCGAAGGATCCATTTGTTCGATTTGTTCAACTTCATCCATATAATCCATTTCTAAACCCTAAACTGTGTTGGGGACGATGTTTGGAGAATTTGGGGAAAAAGACGATGTTTGGAGAATTTGGGGAGAGAAGCCTGGACGAATTTTGGATAATTTGGGGAAAAAGACGATCAGACTGAAGAAGATGAAACGCCAATATTATTGGCGTAACAAGCCTTATTTTACATCATTATTAGCAGCGTAAAATACATTTTACGGCATTATTATTGGTGTAAAACGGACCTCGTTACGCCAATAATCATTTCCTAGTCAGTTCAAAATTTAACGCTATTATTATCATCGTAAATGTCATTTGACGCCATTATTAATAGCGTAAAATGTGTCTCGTTACGCCAATAATGAATGGATATGCAAATCAAGGTTGGGGTGGTTTTACGACACTATTATCGTCGTAAAAATTGTTTTTACGCCGCTATTAATGGCGTGTTTGGTCCAATTTGCAACTTTATTTCCAAAAGGGGGAGGGGTGGACAAAGCCTGAATTTCCAATTTCTCCTACTCCATGAGAATGACAAGACAAAGACTTAGCAAATGGTCAAGTGTATTGGGTCCGCCTCTTTCCATACCGCCAAATGATTAGCTAGCTTAATTAGTGCCGTATTGTACTTAATTATTTCTCATTGTCATTAGTTTTGCTTTAATCAGTAGCGCGCCTATATATAGAGGCTCCATGTAATTCACACACAAGGTCAATATTATAAAACACATGCAAACTCTGTCAAGTTTACTCTTCTTGCTCTCTTTACTTTCCGACCATCGTGAAATTCACATCGCCGCCGTGCACCATCGGCAAACGCATAAACACATAGCCAGATATCCACCGCTATTCACATCGTGATAATTTCGACGTTATCAACCCTGAATAGAAAGACCATGCCTAGATAGAATGTACGCCGTCGGGACATTTCTTGTGCGCCTAACAAATGAAAACTGCAATGATAATGATATTTAAATTTATCTTTTAATAGTATCATAAATTTTTTGAGCAGAATAGTAGTATACTTTTTTAGCAGGAAAAAATCAATATAGTAAGCAAAATCAAATAAAAATATCTTTGATCTTTACTAATTTGCTTACCTGCACGTTTTAGAGAGATTTGCTAATTAATGTAGTATAAGGATTATTAGGGTAATGATTCTTTACATTTAATTAAATCTTATATTTCCGTTTTTATATTTTTAATTTCGTTTTTCAATTTTAGTTAATTAATGATGATTAATTATTCAATAATCATTCATTGATTTTGATTATTTAGGTTTTATATTTTTATTTGTCGCAGGTTTTTGTATTTTTAATTTCGTTTTTTCTATATTTATTTAATCAATAAACAATCAAGGATTTTTATGATTTTCATTTTTATATTTTTTATTTCATGTTTATTTTTTATTTTTTTTATTTTTTTTTCGTATTTCTACTTCTAATTAATTGATTTTCGTTTTTATATTTCTATTTAAAACTAATTGATTAATTATTTAAATGGGGAGAAACACATTTTTTGGCCGAAAAACACTTACATTTTTAGTGTAGTAGAGAGTAGAGATAAAGATATAAGAAACGGCAGGTACTGGAAGACATTTGCGTAAATATTAAAAATATATGGATTAAATGTAAATAATAAAAATATAGTGACCAAATAATATATAGTAATACACATAAAATAATACAATTTTTATTGTTCTCTTCGGTATTTTTTTAGTTTTCATCAATTTGAACTTTTCATTTGTTATTTGTCGGGTTTTACTCAATTTTCAACACGGCTCTAAGCCCACCTGTAAATAAAAAAAAAATTACACTAAAAATTATATATAGTTCAGTTCGATCCATAAAATAGTATTAATCAAGCCCACCCAAATTACAAATTCGCCCCTTGGTGTGTATCCTAAGTATTTTTTTTTTGAACAGCAATAATAATTTTTATTGAAGGTAGCAAGATGCTACAAAAAAACAATGTTACATGGCCTAAAAAATAAACACAAAATAGGACACCAATCTATTAGGAAGTCTCAAGCCTGAACAATATCCAAACAACAACCAGGAGCAACAAAACAAAAAAGACAAAAACGTGTCCGGCTAATTGTGAGCATCCAAGGGGCACACTATAGTTTCCGGACCAGGGTGACCACCCCCGATGAATGTTTTCTTCTTTTTTATCTAAATATATCTGGTATTAAGTTTTTAGTGAAGAAAAATTAAGCAGATTATGGGTTTCGCCTTTGTTGAATTGTTTTTTCATTTGCATCAATGATTCTTTAACTAGGTGTATCTAGTTTTAAGTATGGAGGGTCGAAAAGTGATTAATTTCGCCCCCATGGGACATCTCTCCAGGATCCGCTCATGGACGGACCTAGGCATTTTAGGGGGTTTTATTTTCGGTATATAAAAAACGTTATATGATTAGGGCAACACAATTAGTCGTCCCAATCCAGCACATCCGACCATACAAATATAATCCATTAGCCCACCCGACCACCAATTCCTGGTTCCGTCTCTGGATCCACCATTGTACTTATTAAATACAGGACACGTTATCAGACATAAATATCAATGCATCATAGAGTCCCACCCTACCACTCTTACTCTGGGAGGAGGGGGTATCCACCCCAAGCTGGCAAATTTTTAGGTGGTGTATCCACACAGTGCGGCGGATATACCTATTTTAACTTAAAAACACCCATGTTTTTTTAGTGTAAATAGTCTAAAATACAAAACACCTTAATTAAGAAACACGGGTGTTTTAAAGACAAAATTAACAGATGTATCCGCACCGAGCGGATACCCCCACCCAAAAATTACCCTCCCCCAACCCCCCAAGCAAACACCCATTCAACAACTATTTAAACCCCCATTCTTCAACCTTCAACCTTCACTCATCACACGAAGAATACTAGTAACTAAATAGTAGAAAGTGTCTGCATCCAATTACTTACCATATCAATTAATGGAGATATTGCAGTACTCCAAATACTTTCTTTTCTTCTTCATTTATCTTTGTATGTTGCAAGCCATTGTCAAGGCCTCCAAAGATGATGAAAGAAAGGTAGTTTATATATATATATATATATATATTCCTTTTTTGTTGCAAATTAAATGATTTAATTAATCATCTAAATGCATATGTGGCAGGTATACATTGTGTTCATGGGAGATCTGCCTGAGGCTAAGACCGATTTAGTAAATGACCACCACAATCTTCTCATGGAGGCAATCGGGGAGTAATATCCCATTATTCATTTTATTTAACTATGCATGAAAAAAGATATTACAATATAAATAATTGAATTTAACACACTCTTGTTCCTTATATGTCTTGAATTTCAGAGAAGGAATAGCCAGAGAAGCATTGTTATATAGCTATGTTCAAGCTTCAATGGCTTCTTGGAAGTTATTGCCCAAAAGTAGACAGGCTCTCGGGTAAATGGACACACACAACTTTTCCGACCTATTTGTATTTTTAGTATTTTTAATGTTTCTCATGTAAGCAGAATGAGCAAACGCAGAGATCCCGAGTTTGGGGAGGGGGCGATACTATGGGCGAGTGTAAATTTTTAGGGAGGAAAAAAAAATACACAACATACATAATAGTGTATTTTTCGGATCCGATGGGGGCGAGTACCCCACTAACATGTGGGTGGATCCGCCCCTGCAGACAGCCTCTCGGCGAAGTTTTTAGTGTTTTTTTTAGGGAAAATTCGAAAAATACACTTTTTCCAAAATTAGTATGAAAAATACATTCCAAAATCCTCCTTAAAATAGCCGATATCGTGCATAAATCGCTCTCCTATACACTCAGATATCGCCCATAAATCGCCCAAGTTTGAAAACGCAGATTTTTTTCACGTTAAAACAGATTTTCTGGTATTTTTCCATTAAACTAGTTATTTTCATATTTATACACAAATTTTCGTGCTTTTTTTGTCCAACACGTACGGATTTCCCTTGTCTAAACGCACATATTGAAAAATCAAAGATAAAAATGACTGCAATAGGCCCAAATATTAGCAAAAGCGAGCGAAAAGCTTCAACAAATCTTTATGTTCAAACATGGGAATTGAGTCCTTTTGTTGTAAATTTATTATATTCGTTTAACCCTGATAAACTAGAATTTCTTGTTCAGAAAATTGTAAGGGTAATATAAAATGAATGTGCACAGACAACCACCAACTTGTGAAAATCTTATTTGACTAAGCAACAACCAGACACTCACTGAAAAAGATACAAAAACCAAAAACATATTCAAGCCTAATACTGTTTATTCAAGAATTTTGACAGCAAAACTCAAGTAGACTAATGAAAAGTGTTTACCTGCATATTCTGGAGCAAGATATCCAAAAGTACCAGCGATTTTTGTTTCAATGGCGCCTTTTCCATCAAGAGCCAACCTCACTAATCCAAAGTCACCAACTTTAGAAATCATATCGTCCCCGAGCAAAATATTCCAAGGTTGAAAGCGCATATTCTTTTCACTTTAAAACGGAATTTCTTGTATTTTTTCATTAAACTCGTTATTTTATACACCAATTGTCGTGCGTTTAGACAAGGGACAAAAAATGCTATTGTGTGAAAATCCATTTTAAAGTGAAACATGTTATGAAATAATATATTAATGGATTATCTATTATTCTGATTGATTTACGTAGATTTTGGATTAATTCAGTTTATTGTGTTCACATTGTAATCTCTACTATAAATACACTCTTATACCATTGGAATAACACAAGCAATTCTCTCTTTTTCTTTACTTGTATTTTCCCTTGTTCTTCCTCCAATATTTTCTTAGTTTTATAACACGTTATCAGCACGAGACTCTACCAACGAAGTATTCCATTGGTGTCCCTTTTGGCGGTTCAGGTAAAATTCTATTATTGTTCATCACTCTTCTTGTTTTAATGGCTAACATCACCAAACAAGACTTTGTACCCCTAAACATATCGGGGAAAAATTATTTATCATGGGCCATGGATGTTGAGATGCACTTGGTATCTATGGGTCTTGGCAAAACGATTGTCACAAATAATACTGAGACAAGCCAAGACCGTGCAAAGGCCATGATATTTCTCCGTCATCATCTGGATGAGGGATTGAAACATGAGTATTTAACGGTGAAAGATCCGTATGAATTGTGGAACCATCTGAAAGAGAGGTTCGACCACTTGAAGTTGGTTGTTTTACCGAAAGCCAGATATGATTGGCTCAACCTACGACTGCAGGATTTTAAATCTGTCACTGAATATAATTCATCTATATTTAAGATCACATCACAATTGAAACTATGTGGTGAAAAGGTGACAGATGAAGACATGTTGGAAAAAAACTTTTTCCACTTTTCATGCCTCGAATGTGCTCCTGCAGCAGCAATATCGAGAGAAAGGTTTTAAGAGATATTCTGATCTCATTGCATGCCTTCCATTGGCTGAGCAAAACAATGAGTTATTAATGAAAAATCATGAGTCCCGTCCCACTGGAGCCAGTCCATTCCCTGAAGTGAATGCGACACAATCTTCAAATTTTGGCCGTGGTCGTGGACGTGGTCGCAGTGGAGATCGTGGTAGAGGCCGTGGTCGTGGACGCGGTCGTGGAAAATATGCGACATATCACAATGAAAATTGTGGGAAGAAACGAAGCAATCCACCAAGATCGGATCATAACAACAAAGAAAAGAAAGTCCATGGTGACAAATGTTATAGATGTGGAATGGATGGACATTGGTCCAAGTCATGCCGCACGGCAAAACATCTTGTTGATCTTTATCTGGCATCTCAGAGAAAGCCAGAAAACGGTGTTGAGGCAAATCTTATTGATCAAAAGATTGATGATCCGAATTTTGATATGCCATTGATGTCACCAATGGAAGTTCCTGATTTTTTCAACGACACCGCTTGAAGGCTCCGGTTTATTGTGTCTTTTGACACATTATTTCTTTTGTCATTCTAATAAAGTTGTTTGTGCCCTTTTGCACTTTATTTCATGTCATCCCAATAAAATTGCTTTAGCAATTGTTTTGGTATTGTTTTATTTTGTCTTTGATTGAGGTTGATCTATGATGTAATATGAAGTTTTATTATTAATAAATCCAAGTGAGTATTTGATTATCGATCATTTCTAGTTTTTCCTTCGTTATAATTTATGTTGAAAACCAAAGGATACAATGCATTTATTATTAGTACATAGACTTGATATCTCAGATGTATTGATATTTTTTAAATAAAACCGTATGTAATAAAACGCTCCCCTTTATAAATAAAAAAAAATTAAAAAAAAAAATAAAAATAAAACCAATGCGCGTCAAATTAGCGAGCCAATTATGAGTCATTTATGATCCAATATTTTTGCTGACCCACGTAATAAAGAAAAAAAAAAGGATTTGACATTTCTTTGGAAAAAAGATTTGATGTTTTTAAATTGTAATAACTAATAGATTCAATTTTTACCTTTTCCTTTAGTGTGACTTAATTATGAATGTAGTGTTTGGCATCTATATAATAGATGAATATTTTTTTTGAGGGGTATAATAGATGAATATTTAACAAATACTTTTACACTCTTTTTCTGATGTTTAAATATAGTATATATATATATATGTTTATTCACTTATTTATTGCGGACACACCACTAAACATTATCATCATTCGTGTTAAATTGTTATTCTTCATTTATCTACATCAATTAACTCCTTTGTTTCCTTGACTAACATGTTATAGATTTTTTTCTTGAAAAAAAATGGAAGCCATATTATTAATTTCTTTTGGTTAGTGTATAATACATCGGATTATACATTTCAATATCTAGAAGTGGATGTGACTAAACTCAATATTTACGATGTGTCCGTTCCTAGAAGCGAATGTAGACAATTAACTATTCTAAATGTGTTGAGATACACAAGTCGGTTCCCGGTGTGAACATGACAAAATCTAGATAATGTATACCGATATTTAAAGATGTATCGAATCACGTCAGTCAGTTCCCTCAAGTGAACATGACACATATGAGACTGTGATTTTAAAAATCATTATAGATGGACTTGGGGTTCATCAAAAGCACTGAGGTGCTCATAGAAATGAATATGAAATTCATAGAAATAAATATGGACTCGGAGTCCATATGAAAGGGAATGATGTTCCTACGAAAGACTTAAAGTCTAAAATAAGAAAATCCAGTAAGAACATCGTGACACTACTTTAACCAGCGGAAAAGAAAGTTATTCATTGCGATAATATGCTATTGTATTGTAGCAATATTGAAGGAAGCGGTTTAAATTCAACAAAATGATTATCAAAGAATAATCATGAAACTCAATCCATTTGATCTAGTCCATTCCCGGAAGTGCTTGTCACCAGATTCATGAAAGTGGTTGAGGTCATATACATGTCTGAATTCGTGGACAAAACTCTTGATTAATGTATCCTTGAAGGATATCATCAAATTTGTCTACTTGGAGGGGAAGGATTGTCCACCGGAAGTGGAACAAAACGAAATTAAATTCTAGATGAATGATGAAAATCGATTTTCATATTGTGGTATTGAAAGATCATCGATCGCGTACTTGGCGTACGGAGAATTGATTTTCACGATGTGGCATTAACAGGCCACTAGTCGCGTCTTGGTCATACGGCAAGATATCCGGTTGAGAATAATGAAGCTTCATATTTATAGTAAAAACAATATTATGAAACAAATACTATATGTTACGGTCATTATGAAAATGATCCAGATATATATGATAAATATTGTTTATCATTTTTCAAAAGTCTTAAGCGCAATAAATTGTGCGACGTGGATATTAAATTGAGACATCGGAAGAATTTAAAAAGATATAGATCTCTTGAAGAGATAATATAATTCTTCCGATTGAGTATATCTCGTAATGTTTGTTGATACTCATATAAATGGATACACATTGACATGTAGAATCCCACATAGGGATATCACATTAAAATGTTGAATCCCACAAAGGGTTATTGCAAACTTAAGTAGATATGACTTGAGATAAAATGTTTTTCCAAGATTAGGGGGAGGAAAAGTAAACTTGGAGTTTATAAATCTTGTGGAAAAACATTGTATTAACGCACATTTAATCACCGGAGGCATTTAATTACTCTAGAAGAGTGAGCAGCTGCAAATGCTCTGGTTGGAATAAATGTTGCCAAAAGGTTTATCCTAGGAGGATAACATTTGTCCTAGAAGGACAGAAAAAGTCCGAGAAGGACATAATATGATACGTATCAAATTAATGAAGATAACGTTGTAAGCATCGAAAGACCAATTGGCTCGATAATGAAAATTCCTCAGAATGGGTTATGACTATATTTATGAGAACTTTGGAAGAATAAGCATATGCTCGAGCAGAAAATATATAGTCAAAGAAGCTCCGGAAGAGCAATGGAATACTCTAGATGAGTAACGAAATCATAAACTTTTGACGAGGTCAATGCTAGAAAATGCCAACAAGTGTTGATAAATAATATGGGTGGAACAAATAATATGCAGTTGTCATACATACATGAGGTTGGAGAAAATGAACCTGAAGTTCACTCCCTCGTGTTACTTTCTTGCGACCCCCCGAAGAAAATGTAATCTGGAACTGCATATTCACGATTGTTAATTATGTTCACCGCTTGGAGCGTGAGATACCTTAATGTTCCAACAAATATAAATCTCTTAGTGTTGAATTAATGTTATCATTGTTTGAATTAATGAGATATGATAACAAATGCAACATTTTATGAACGAGGTTCATAAACGAGGCAAGTATGTTTTGATATGTCGAAATCGCTGGGAGCGATTATAGTGCCTCAAGCACATGAGATGTGTGAAGCATATAAAGTGTTTGAAAGACTGAAACACAAAGTATATAATACATGAATGGTCCCCGAAGCGGGATAATTTGTTTGATCTGAGAATGTGTGGATCCATTGTGAGACTCCTGAAGAGTTACAAAAGATAATTGAATATGATTAATTGAGTTATATTATCAAGATCCGTTATATGCACAAGAAAAGATATGTTTTGGCCCTGAAGACCAAAGATTGTACTCTTTTTCCCTTTAACAAGTTTTTCCCATTGGGTTTTCTTAGTTAAAGGTTTTTAACGAGGCAATCAGTGCACTAGGGCGCATATGTCATGAATCATTTTTCCTTGATTGGTTTTTTTCCCACTGGGTTTTTCCAAGCAAGGTTTTTGGTACATGCCATATACGTTATAAAATCAGATCAAGCGGAAAGCATGTCGGGGACTTGTTAGTTACGCGGTTGGTGGACATTTATCGAACCCCCAAAAGGCAAGGCTTCAAAATTGGTTGTTCCTCACCAGTGGTGGTACATCGATTTCATAGTGCTGGACATAGAAAATTTTGGTCACAATATCCTCAAATCATGGCGAAATTGTAGCTATTCATGAAACAAGTCAAGAATTAACTCTCGTTCGGATCATTGGCACATCATACCCAAGACACTTGTGGTTTATTCATCAAGAAAGAGAAGCCGAGTTGATTATATGAAGATAATGCAGGGTGTACAGCTCAATTAAGTGGTGGCTATATAAATGACGATCGGATGAAACATACTTCACTAAATCTTCATAAGAAATGTGACATTAGTGTTCAGCAGATAAGGTCAAGTGACAATCCAGCAGATTTATTCGCGAAGTCATTACCTACCGCTACGTTTGAGAAATTGATAAAGAAGATCGGAATGCATCGACTTAAAGACCTGAATTGATGCTTGGTTTAGGGGGAGTAAATTAAACAGATAAATATGTACTCTTTTTCCTTAACTAAGATTTTTTTCCCACAGGGTTTTCTCTTAGTAAGGTTTTAATGAGGCATATCATATCTGTTGTATTTTAATAATAGATATCCAAGGGGGAGTGTTATGAAATAATATATTAATGGATTATCTATTATTCTGATTGATTTACGTAGATTTTGGATTAATTCAGTTTATTGTGTTCACATTGTAATCTCTACTATAAATACACTCTTATACCATTGGAATAACACAAGCAATTCTCTCTTTTTCTTTACTTGTATTTTCCCTTGTTCTTCCTCCAATATTTTCTTAGTTTTATAACAAAACAATGTGTTTTTAAAACTTGGGCGATTTATGGGCGATTTCGCCCATCCTCAAGAGCGTAATCGCTCATCTTGGGCGTACAGGAGAGTGATTTATGGTCGATATAACCTATCTTAAAAGGGGGATAGGCTCCGGGTTTTTTTTTTTTTTTTTTCATACTACTTTTAAGAAAAATGGTATTTTTCGAATTTCCCTTTTTTTTTGGATGGTGATGCACTCACCAAGACTATCACCGATATCTTCATCTTAGCCGCTGATTTATTATAGACATTTTTTTTTTTTTTTTGTTTTTGTTTTATCCTCAATCAACGGTCAGACTCATGTCGGTACTCAAAACTTGCACGGGTCGGTGCATCAATCATTCCTGTTTTTTAAGACGCACCACCCTTCGCAAAACCAGCAGAATTTTCCTTTTTATTTTCATT